>JBBPFJ010000478.1:35504-98251 GCA_037975025.1 Excoecaria agallocha
AATGCAACCAAAGTCAAATCTCTTATAGCAAGTAAAATCTACTCAACAACAAGATGACAGATTAGCTTCTATTATTTCTCATCCTCAAAGATAGGCAGGCAAAAGCATTTAGTTTGCTTTGGGTCTTGATAACTGCTTGCATTATAAAGGCAGAGTTTGTATACCAGATGATGCAGAGCTGAAGAAGAATATCTTAACTGAAACTCACAATAGCCATTATGCCATGCATCCAGGTAGTAACAAAATATACAGGAGCTAAAGACACTTTACTGGTGGCCAAGTATGAAGAGAGAAATGGCTAATTTTGTGAGCAAATGCCTGATTTGTCAATGAGTAAAAGCCGAACATCAAGTTCCCTCAGGGTTACTGCATCCCATTACCATACCGGAATGGAAGTGGAAATGAATTACCATGGATTTTTTGTCTGGGTTACCAATCATCAGGAAGCAACATGATTCCATTTGGGTAATAGTTGATAGAATGACACGTCAGCTTATTTTCTTCCTGTGAAGTCAGATTTTCCTTTGTCCAGACTTGTAAAAATTTATATAAATGAGATTGTGAAACTTCATGGCGTGCCCATCTCTATAATTTCAAATAGGGATCCACGATTCACCTCCAGATTTTGGCAAAAGCTTTAATAACCGCTTGAAACCCGCCAGGACTACAGCACTACTTTTCATCCACAGACAGATGGTTAGTCTGAGAGGGTGATACAAATATTGAAAGATATGTTATGTTGTTGTGTATTAGAATTCGATGGCAGTTGGGAGAGGTACTTTTCACTAATAGAATTTACCTACAATAATAACTACCAGTCCAGTATCAAAATGGCTTCATATGAAGCATTATATGGGAGGAAGTGCAGAACACCCCTATGGCTGATGGAATTGACTGAGAACATACTAGTGGGGCCTGACTTAATTAAAGAAACTGAAGAGAAAGTGAAGTTAATCCGAGATAACTAAAAAGCAGCAACAGACCGGCAGAAATCATATGCGGATCTGAAGATAAAAGATATAGAGTTCGATATGGGAGATAAGGCATTCTTGAAAGTCTCTCCATGGTGAAAAGTTCTTTGATTTGGTAGGAAGGGTAAACTCAGTCTCAGATTTATTGGCCCTTATGAATTAATTTAGCGTGTGGGACCAGTGGCTTACATATTGAAGCTGCCTTAAGAGTTAGAAAGGATCCATAATGTATTTCACATCTATATATTGCAAAGATACCGCCCGGATCCTTCCCACATCATTACACCCGAAGAAATTCAGTTAAGATATGATTTATCATATGATGAAGAATCGATACGAATTTTAGTCCGAAAAGTCAGGCAACTACGGAACAAGTAGATTCACTTAGTCAAGATACTTTGGATGCACCATAATATGGATGAGGCTACGTGGGAGCCCGAGAAAACCATGAGGCGGTGATATCCTCATTTATTAAGTTCAGGTAAATTTCGAGGATGAAATTTTTTATTTAGAGGAGGAGTACTGTAACATCCCTAAATTTGCATTTTTCTTGCATGATATGTTTTAGAGTGTGAATAGTTACCTTAGGTCGAGTTTCGGAGTGATCAGAGTTAAATAGGATAGAAAACTTAAAAAGAATGTACCGTTAAATATGCTCGAGCCAGGAAACCCGAGAATAGACTACCCGACAGGCAGTGTGAGTTTAAAATAAAATATGAAAGTACATGTTAAATGGAGTCTAATGGTATAATTGAGTGAACATTGAGATCAAATAGGCCTTCAAAATGGCGTAGGAAGAAATAATTTCACGGATCGACGTAGGTTTGATCGAAACTTTGACTAAACATTTGGAGACCTTAGAGACCTCCGATTGACTCCATATTTTATATGCATGTCATAAGTACTGTAATGATACCCAAGGAATTAAAAAATAACAATTCTGACAATTATGAAATTTTGGATTTTAGACCGGCTTCACAGGCCATCGAAGCTAAAAGTATATCCAAACGATGTCAAAATAAGCTAAATTTTCACCATATATTTTTTAATATCTAGTGACACTCAGGACAAAATTTCATAACATTCTGAATTTTGGATCAAAAGCTCAATTTTGAAGGTGAAAAACCAAAATCAGATCATTTGAGGAGTCAAACCTGAGAATTTGACTATGAGAAGACATAGGAGTCATTTTTAGGAAGTCATAATCTGGTGTATGTAAGCATAGGGTAGTAGGGTATGTGGACAAGCTTGAATGAGTGACATATGGCATAATCTAAAGCCATTAGATTCAATAATTACCAAATGAATCTTAGCCCTTCCTTTTGTACACTCCCCAAGATTCCAGCATTTTCTCCTTCTTTCTTTAGCAAGTCCAAAACCTCTCTTCTCTCTCTCCTCCCTCTATTTTCACTCAATTAAGCTTTCTTTCCTTGAATTATAAGCTCAAAATTTAACCCTATATCCAAAATTCCTTCCTCTTTAACTTAGGAAAGGGCTTGTATCAAAAGGAATCCAAGAAACCAAAGGAAAAAGGTAAGAGTAAGTAAGGTAAAATTTATGGTTTTGTGAGATTTTGATGAGATTAGTGGGAGAAATTATAGGAGCGTGTAGATAATGATTAGGACAGTTGATTTATAGCTTTAAATTACTTAAATTTGTAACAAAAAATTATGTATTTTCCTTTTCCATTTTCAGCTTAAAGAAGAAAAAGAGGAGGAAGGGAAAAATAGCAAGGGAAAAGGAAAGGATAAGGAGGGATAAGCATAATCACAACTATTTGAGGTTAGTGGATGAAAACTACCTTTAATTTCACTAATTTAATTAAACTTCCCTTAAATTCTATATTATGTAACTATGAATTATTGCTTAAATTAGTAAACTATCTTAATAATACTTGATAATATGTTATAATACATATTTAAAGACTTAAATAAATGAAGAAAACAAAAATTAAGTGAAGGGTAACATGATAGTCGAATGAGGGTACTTGAAGTACCTTAATGTAACTTGATTAAAAATTGGGCATTTGTTGTTATTTAATCAATTTAATGTATTAAAAGTGTGATAATGCTAATTGGGATGAAAAATAATTATCGAGATGGATTATATCATAGTTACATAAAGTAGGAAGTTAATGAATCTTGGAATTTTTCATGTGTAATTACCATGTGTCATCATAAATTGACTTAAAATGCATGTGAAATTATGTATAACATCAATTTGGAACAAAAAGAAATTTGTAAGTGGAAAGTTCTTTAATGTCCAAATGATGATTATAGGTAAAATGATGTGATTTAGTTAAAAGTTTGTGATAATGAGCATCCATGTGATGAATGCATGATTAATGGGCTTAATGCAATATGTTTGAGAGCATAATGTAACTAAATTAAAATGATGAGAACAAATAATAATACAGAAATGTAATATGAGATAAAATTTAATAATGCCCTTAGTGTGCAATGGATAATTTCAGAACTTTGGGATAATATGGCTAGCCATAGGAATATATTCTGCGGGATACCATGAGTTTATGAGATAGTTGTTATCAGAAATGATCATGATATGTGTGACAGGATAGCTGGCATATAATATATAGTAGTGCTGGGATTAGGTATCGTACCTAGATGTATGATCCCTCCAATACATCAAATTTTCCATCCCGCTTATCTAGTTTGAGATTTTCCACTAGTATTGATTAGGGGTAAAATGGTAATTTTTATGATAATTGGGATAAAAGAGTAATTATGATGAATTAAGTGTCATAAAAATAAATGTATAATAAATAATGGGAAAGAAAAGGTTAATATGATAAATAAGGGTAAAATCGTAATTATAAGATAAAGCAAGGGTAAATTGGTAATTTGGGACAAAAAGAATGAACAAGGAGATTAAAATGGCTAAATAAAGTAAATAGGGCAAAAATATAATTAGTAAAAAACTTAAGGACTAAATTATAAATTTGCCATTTTTGAAAAAATTTGAAGAACTAAAGTGTAATTTGTCCATTGAAAATTTAATAAAAGTCAAACGAGTCAAAATTTAGGTCAAAATGAAGGAAAAAGTCAATTCAGGGACTTAATTGCAAATCTTCATAAAGTTTAGTAACTAAATAAAATTTAATAAGAAAATTAATTATTAGAGTAAATAATAATGCAAAAGGAAACAATTTTGAATAATTTGAATAGGATCAACTTATTGAAGAGAAGATAATAATTTAAGTTTAAATTAATAAATAAAGTAGTTAGTGAAAATTTATGTAAGTGCATCCATTACTGAGCGACTATGTTGTTCAGCGTGTAATTTTATTTTTGACTACGTGCAGGGGTAGGTGCAAGGAAGCAGACAGTGAAGGAATAGTTGTGGCATGTACATAAGAGAGATTATTACATTTTGGTTATGTAATATATATGTATGTGTATTTTGTAATTATCATGTAAAGTTAATTGAAATATAGAGAATATGGATATGTAATATAAATGCTACATGCATATTATGTGAGATATGAATGCATGTGATATTTGACTATATGAGAAATGAGTTAGAAGTGTTGTGTTGCTTGAATGAAGTATAAGAGTTGGAGACATTGATATAGGGAGTGCAATTTGATTTTTACAGGTTTTGAAAATTTAAGTTTTTAGTCGTTATGCCACTAAAATTTTTATTAAATTAATTAGACATATTAATGTCAATAAAGGAATTACATTAGAAATTTAGTTAAGAGGAGAGTGTTACAAATTGCATGATGTCTAAAATTATATACAAGAGTCCATTGTACAACGGAGAATCGTTATGTTAGATGGCGGTGGCTTTAGCAGATATGTCAAACTGTAATTCAATAATTTTGATACTTAAATTATGTATATCATATTAGTATACCCAAGTCCATTAACCAATTCAAATTTTTCATTTCGGTATACCTTTGTATATATAGGTATATCGAACTACAATACAATAATTTTGATACTAAAATTATGTAGATCTTATAATATACCACATGTCTAGGAAACTTCTTATCAAATAGTGAGAAGAATATATATGGTTATTATTGTCACTTAGTTTTATGCCTTAGCTTGTCTTCCAGCTTATTATTTTTTTTAATCCAAAATCTGTGCTGCTAATTGATTAAGCATGTGACATCCTTTTTTCCTTTAAAACATATAGATATGTGTTCATCTCTAACTCATAAAAGGCCTCAACTTTAGTTTATTTTGATGTTAGCTTATCTAGTCTTTTGCATGTTTGGGTATTTTCACATAAGTTCTGAATTCAAGAGAAAAATGATAAATCTTCCTAGCAAGAAAATTAATATTAATATATTTTACTTTTATTATTATAGGTGATATAATATAAATGTTATAGTGTATGAAGTCATATATATATATATATATATATATATATATTCTTTTTGTTCAAATAATTGGTTGTTAAAAATGACAGCATAGTGATTAATGGTGCAAGTTGATATACCAAGACAAGCCAAGGCTAAAAAAATATATAAGAAATATTGATCTTAGCTAATTATTAAATAATTATTAACAATATATAATATTTTTAGTGATGAAATAGTGACGGATAATTCTGTCGCAAATTTTTTTTAGCAGAAGGCAAATTTACCAACGGAAATAACTTACTGCTGTTAAATTTGCCTACGGAATACTTATTTCTGTCGGTAAAATTTCCGATAAAAAATATAATTTCGTCGATAAATATGGCGAATGATGACAGTTTTTGGTCTGTACCTCTCGACAGAATTAGCAACGGTCAATATTTTTCGTCGATAAATTTACCGACGGAAAATTTTTTCGTCGACAAAGGTACCTACAACCGGTTCTGCTTCGCCATTTTTCATCGGTAATTTGGTTTCCCTACGAAAATTCACTCAATTCCGTCAATAATTTTCGTCGAAAAAATGAAATTTTCTTGTAGTGTAAAGTCATTCAATGGATAAGAATTTTGCGATTGGTACACCAGTTGAGCAAAGTCAAAGTATCGAACACACTAGTTTTCAAAATTTTGTATCTCATATCCTAGAAGTTAGACAGAGAAGTTCAATTTTTCATATCCCAGATGTTAGACACAAAAGTTTAGTTTCGCATATATAAGATCTCGAAAATGTTACAATTAACAATGATTACCTATCGCCTAATGACAACATAAAATTAGATATTGCAAACATAGATGTAGGAAGTGATAGGTTTAAATTTGGTGATGGTGATGGGTTCGAACATACAAAATATGTCAGGCCATTAGCATCAATGCACCCAATTTGTAAGGTAAATCAAGGTAATTTAATGTTTCCATCAAAGTATTATACGGATATCGACTTTGAAGCATCCCAAGTTGATATATCGGCCGATGCTAACTTTTAAACTTAGGATGATGTGTCTAAGTTATTGACCGGTTTGGTTTTCAATAGCAAGGATGAAGTTAAAATCTTATGTAAAAAATACTCGATATTAAGGAATGTTGACTTTAGAGTGGTTGAATCGAAGTCAAACTATTGGGTTGTTAGATGCGTATAGTCTGAAAATGGTTATGCATGGAGGTTAAAGGTAATAAAGAAAGGAATAAGTCCACTGTGGATTATCACAAGGTTTAGGGGGCCACATACATGCTCAGGTGGCAATCTTTCATTGGATCACAGTTGGGCTCGGATATGATTCAAAATTGCATAGTAGGCATGATAAGTAAAAAACCCACCCTTCCCATTGATGTCATTATTACAGCTATTAAGCAACAATTTAATTTTTGAGGTGCCGTACACTAAGGCATGGTATGGGAAGATGAGAGCCTTAGAGTCTATTTTTGGTGGTTATGTTGAAACATTTAAGAGGTTACCGAACTTTTTATCTGCTTTACAATAGTACAATCCCATAAATGTCTACGAGTTTATGTTACAGGATACTGAAAATCCAATTGTTAAGCAGTTTCAAAGAGTTTTTTACAGTTTTAAACCCGCCATTGATGGGTTGGCTCAATGTAAGCTGATTATTTTAATCGATGGTATATTCTTGATGAAAAAATTCCAACAGACTCTTATGATAGCCAACTTTGTTGATGGTAATGATATGTTATTTCCTGTTGCATTTGCAATTTTAGAGTTTGAGAATAAATCAAGCTGGGCTTAGTTTATAATGATGATTAGGAAATATGTAACTCAGCGTATTGGTATTGTTGTCATATCAGACAGACACGATAGTATAATGGCATTATTCCAAGATGAAAGAAGTAGATGGAAAGAACCTATAAGTTTCCATAGATTATGTTTGTGACATTTTGTCAGCTATTACAATATGCAACATAGAAATTCAACAAGAAAATACTTGTTTTACAAGGCTGGTAAGTTATAAAATCTTAATTATTATTTATTTTAATGTATTATTTAATAATGTAATGTTTACCCATAACGTTGTAGGTGCACAGTTTCAGACGTATAAATTCCAACAAAAGATGGATGAAATTAAAGAAATTGATGAAGATTCCTACAATTGGGCAATGCAGATATCATTAGACAAATGGACATTATCCGAGGATAGTGGACATAGATATGGCCATATGACGAAAAATATTGCTGAGAGTGTCAACAGCGCTCTTAAAGGTGTTCACATGATGCTGATAACTACCATTGTTGAGCTTACTTTTGCTCATTTGGTAAAATTTTTTAAGATTAAGAGTGATTTCTAAATGACTAAAATGGGGCAAGGATTACACTTCACTCCTAAATGCATTGAGATTATGAACAAATGGGTTAATAAGGTTAAAGGACATATCATTGTTCGCTATGATAGTCGCTGTAAATTGTTCAAGGTCATAGCTGGCAGAGCACCATAGGTCAATGTCGAGCTGGACAAATATGTATTGAGCCTTGAAAAGAGAGAGTGTGAGTGCGATAAATTCCAAGGAACTAAAATGCCTTGTTCGCATGCTATTGTAACATGTATGAACAGAAATATTTATATGTTTCAATTTGTCGACAACTGTTATAGCATTATTAAGTCATTTAAATGCTATGAGGGTAAATTTTGATCTATGTTCCATAAAGCATATTGGCCACAGTATTACGGTTCAAAAATTAAACCTGATATGGCATTAGTGAGGAAAAAGGGTCGACTGAGAACAACTCGCATTCACAATGAGATGGATAGGCATGAATGGGGTCATGCAACACGTTGTAGCAAATGTGGGAATGTCAGACATAATAAAAAAATATATAAAAGTGGTGCTGGACTATCCACTCAATATTTTAATGATTGAAATTATGAACCATGTATTTACTGATATATTATGTTTTAATAAATTTTATAAATTGTGTAATATGTTGTACGATAATAAATAATTATTATATTTATTAATTTATGCCATATATTCAGTAATATGTTATATTTTAACAAATTTTTATAATGATGAAAATCAATTAAATTTCAAATAAGATAAAAAAAAAGCAACTGGCTATATATTCAAATATTACACCAATACAATATATTCAATATCCCCTAGTACGAGATGTGGAACTATGGTTAAGGATATTGGTATCCATCTTGTATGGGTTTGGATCATTATATCCACCGCTATACAGTTGTTAATCCGCTAAACCTTGAGTGCCTACAATAGTTGGACCACTAAAACGTTTATTAAAAAAATTATCCTATGGTACTGTAATATTGCTCTGCCTATAAATGTTGTATGGTGCAACATCTCCTTCAGACAAGCTCACATTAAGATAAACATTAAAACCTGATGGCCCAGCTCCGAATGGCCCAAGTCTAGATGGCCTAGCTTCACAGCCATAATATCCAGAAGGATTTGCTGCAGTATCATACTGCTAAGGCTGATGGTATGAAGGCATACTGAAGGAGCTGGAAGTATCTTCAGGAAAATATGGCCAGGTCATAGGTTGGGGTACTTGGTGCACACCTAGATGAATAGGAATTGAAGTAGCTATCATATCTCTCCTGTTACGTCTAGAATAATGAGACTATTGATATGCTACGGATAATGATGGAATGTCTACAGGATCGGGTATAGGTTGACGAGGATAATCGGTAGACATCCTATCATATGCACCAACAGCACCTAAAATGCCTTCTAATGCCAAACAAATATTATCACCTTTTAATGAAGCAATGTTACTGTAGAATATTCGTTCAGTAGCATCGACCTACATTCAAATAAAAAAATATTATAAATAATAATAATAATAATAATAATAATAATACATACATACATACATACATACATACATACATACATACATACATACCAATGCACTCGTTGTTGCTCAAACTATGGTTAAAAATCTTCTTGTTCGCACAATATATCATTGCATATATTGCGATCTCGAAAACAATGGTAATCTAAGAATTTGACCTGTAACAACCTGGCTATATCTATTGTTCCACTCAATAATGAAATTTGCAAATCAAATTTCCCAATTTTGATCTATATACCCCCTCAGGTCAATAGAATGCAAAGCTTTAAGGTCCTGAGGAGGGGATGGAATCTGCTAATCCAAACAAAATTGTATCATGCATCTATTGGGCTAGTGCCACTTAATAATATAAAAACATACTAGTGGCCCGACATATCTCTAACTCCCATGACTACTAGTACAAAAAACTGGCAACAAGTGCAGCACATTTTTATATGGTTCCCAATCCATCTACAAAAATAATTTTATAATCATCAAATTGTTGTTACAAAATAATTATTTTTTAATAAATCATATTAAAAATTTTACCATAACTTCAAAATTAAATACTAACCTGATCGTTACGTTGCAAGTCCAATTCCTTTCGATGCCTGCTAACATCTTTATTATTATTATTTCTCAAATCCAAATGGGATCACCATCTGTTAGGAAACAAATAATCAACTTATTAGCATATTTTTTAAACAAATAAAACTAAGAATATTCCAACATTAAATATAATAAAAAATGTTTACCTATAACCATATAGTCTCGTCTGATCTAGAATAAATTTGTCGATAAAAGGGCAGTCGAAATTGAGGAATTCTTTTCCATGTCCACATTTGGATTAACTGATGGTACCCGCCAAGTCCACCTGCACTTGGTTAGATCGCATGGCATAACTCCCTATAAAGTCATACCAAAACTGCTGATCTCCAGCTATAATCACCGACTTCAGCTAAATTTTCTAACAATGAAAGGAAAATAAAATGTATGAAATTATTAACTTATCCAGGACATAATAGGCCACCAGTACAATGAAGGATTCATGCACGGGCAAAGCATTGTATATGGTTGTCTGTTGCATTTGCTAGTAAGTGACTAAAATGTTGAGTTAACCACCTCATTTTTATTTTTGCTCCTCTAAATACATCTTCTAGAGGAACATTTCCCAACAGCCGAGCACAAACATCAGGCCAATCATAATTTAAATGTCCTGTAACAACACGTCCTTCCACAGACAACCCGATGAGTACCAATATATCCTCCAGAGTAATTGTACTTTCACCAACAAGAAGGTGAAAAGTATGTGTTTTTGACCTTCACCTCTCAACAAGAGCAGTCATCAAGTCAACATCGACATTCATAGCACCGATTTGGAACACTCCAAAATTTTACTTTTGCTCCAAACTGTATTGACTCGGTGCTTGCTATTCAACGATAGAAGCTCATCAACATACGACCCTGGTTTAATAAATTCTGCTCTTCTAAAAAGTTTCATATTTTTAATAACCTATGTGTAAACCACCAGCAATATGTTACGTTTGTACATAAAATAAAATTATTACTAATTAACTGTATATTTAAAATAAACAAATTTCGCATAAATATAATATATTTATTTATCACATAATATACAAATGAAATAAATATATCAGATGATATTTTTCATGAAAAAACTAACATCATTTCAAAACATAATATTATCATTATTTAAATTCAATTTTTTATTTTTAAAATATTCACTTTTTTACACTAATTTTTTTCCTAACGATACAAATATTTACAAACAAATAAAAAATGTTTCTATATTTTTTTAATACATTAATTTTTGTTACTTTAGCAATAAATTAAATAATGGGTCTTTTTTTGGGATCAATATTATAATTTACATAAAATAAAAAATAAATTACATAGTAACACAGTTAAATTTACAATAAATTAATATTTCATATCTTGTGCACAAATTAAATGGATGAAAAAACATTTAGTTTATTTAAATTCAATAATAATGTATAAAACTATTATATTTAACTAAAACCAATAATTAATTATATACAAAATACTAAAACTAATACTAAATGCATGTAAAAAAAAACATTCACTGATTTTTTTAAAAAATTTAGCAAAAATTTTTAATATAATATAACTTATAACCTATTTTAATTAACATTAATATTAAATTTTTCACAATATATTAAACTGTTATTCTAATAACTAGAATTATTATATATTATATAACATTAAATAAAATGAGGATTGATAACTTGCTTTTTATTCTTTGCACACCCAAGTGATTTCCATTAAATCGCCGAATTATTTAAATTTAATAATATGGGGACGGAGAAAACCATGGACTTGATAACCAATAAGGAAAATTGCATTAATTGAACCAAAATGTCGAATCGAAACCCCATAGGAATCCACGTCAATATCTGATGTCAGGAGTACCACGTGCATTTGGGCCCACAACCACTCTTAATTACCTAACAAGTCATTCTAATACACAGCTCTCTGCCACGTCACACCCATATTCCTAGTGAGCCCCACATTCTAAAAGGTAAAGTGAAAAGAAGTCCCCTCTCTCTCTCTCCAATCTCTATTCACCCTACCATGATTGGCTAACACGTGTCTCCATCATCCCACGTGTGAAGCATCTTAAAGCAGCACCAAAAGAATCTGTTTCTAGTGGCTCAGCATTTTCCTGGTTAGATGGACGTGCTTCTGACACCGACACGTGTCATCCCGAAAGCAGGTGTCTATTTGTGCACAACATATCTGTCCCTAATATTTTTGGAAAAGAACACATGATTTTACATGTTTAATTTGTACACAACATATCTGTCCCTAATATTTTTATTGCATTAATATTGAAGAAAAATACCGTCTAGTCCTTATTATAAACCAATAGTATACAAAATTGATCAATTTGAATTATATATAAGTTAAAATTTTGTAAATTATAAATGAATCGAATCAAATCGGATTAGTATATAATCCAATTAGATAATTTTTAAGCAGATTGAATCATAAATGAATTAAATTTTATTATATTGTAATTTTGCATTAAAAATAAAAAAATTATATATATACAAATTATAAAAAATATTTTTATATTTACATTATCTAATAAAATTATAAAAATATAAATGTATAGAATTGGATCTTGATGGAATCACTCCGCAGCGGATCAAACATGTCGTATTATTAATAAATTATATTGGATTTAAATAAAAAAATACGGATCATATGGATAAAGTCTTGAATGGATCAAATTTTAGGACATGTATATACTATAGTTTGTGATGGAATATGTCAAATTTTTTGCTAGTTAAATAGTTATGTATATCTTTTTTTGCGAGTTAATTTAACATATGGTTACTGTACCTATATCTAATCGTTAAAAAATAACTGATTTATTTTTTGTGACTTAAATGTCATTGAACTTATCATTTTTTTGCAGAAAAATCATTTTAACCGATTTTCGATGATGATTTTTGTCAAAATACTGATATTGCACGTCACGCCATATATATGAACACACATAACATGACACATAAACGGACACGTCACCAGAAGAGACCACTTCACACGATACGTCAGCACACCACATCATATACCTAGATACACATGATCTCTTCCGATGACATAATTGTTGACGTATCGTGCCACGTGTATCCAGATATATGGCGAGACATGCTACATTAGAAACCGATCAAGATAACTTTTTGCAAAAAAAATAATAAGTTTAGTAATATTTAAATTACGAAAAATAAATCAATTAGTTTTAAACGATTAGATATAGGTTCAGTAATTACGAATGAAATTGATCCCTTTTTTGCCGTATATATACACGAAGAAAAGTACAATTCCATGTAAGTTGGAACAGAACTTGGAACGGGCCATAATGTTTTAAACTGATTTGATTTAATTTTATGAACTTTTTGGGCAATTGATTTCGTGTTTAAATAATGTTAAATTTTCAACTTTGATCTCCCAAAGTACCTAGTTGGATGTCTAATTAGAAGAATTTTCGAGAACACGCATACTGTGTTTATTCTCAATTCCTCGTAACATTATTATCAAATTATAATTTTGCCATTAAATTAGAATAAAAATGTTGTTTTTATTATGGTTTAATCATAAGTCGGTGAATATCTCACATCAGTTAATTATAAAAATATAAATTTTTTTATGATAACATTGATAATTTTTACTATACAACCTAATTTTTGGAATTGAATTAGATTCAAAATCTTTTTTTTTTTTCACATAATATTAAGACACTAATCTTAACCGAAATTTATCAAGAAATTTTCAATTATTTCATTACCTACTCGTAAAATCTTAAAGGTGAATGAATAAAATAACTTTTATTTAATACCAAAATAAATTAATTAGTGGTCATTAGTATAGAAAAAGCCATGTCACAATGATGACCTAGTGGGCCAGTGTAAATGTTAAGAAAAATAAATTCCGGCATTTCGAAAGTTAATGAATAGATACCGGGGACAAGTAAAATAAATGAAAAAAATGGTTAATTATAAAATTGATTCGAAATCGAATTGATTTTTTCGATTAATTAATTTGATGGATTGGATTAAATTTTTTATTTTTTATATTTTTATTAATGATTATAATTTAAATTTTTAAGTATCGATTAACCATTAATCAACTGTTAACACATACACATATATATATAATTTATCTCTAAAATTTATATAAAATAATATTTTAAAATATATTTTTATTTTTATACTTTTATTTTTTATATTTTTTAAAAAGTTATATAATATTTTAAATTAAATTTATATTAATTCATTCTTTTTAATTATATAGTAATAATTATATATAATATTCTATTTATTTTTATATTTTTTTATCATATATTGGTGTTCATATTTTATTTAATAGCATTTAATTATATTTTTTTATATTTTAGAATTTATGTTATAACATTTAATATTATCCAAAATTTTATTTGACTTAGAATCAAGCATATTGATTTCCAACAAATATCAAATCTATTTTATAATATTAGTTATTAATTTATAAAATATGAATTTTGCCTAAAAAATTATATTTATTTCGTAATTTTTATATTAAATCACTTTGTACATTTAAAATTAAATTAAAATTTATCTATATTTTTTATAATTTTATGTTATAAATTTTAAATGTTAACAAAAAAATATTTGTTAATCAAACAGAAAAACTGAAATTGATGGACTGATTAACCGAATGTAATGGATTGGTTAATGATTAGTGATTTTAAAAAATCGATATTAATGAACTATTTAATTTTTTTTTTGCTCATGAACTGATTAACTGATTCATGTTTACCCTTATCATTTAATTTGCAATTTATAGATGCCCTTTTGTTTTGTACCGAAAATTTAATCTGAATTCAAATGTAGACTACATTTTAAAGAAATTTAAAAATTTTAGGATCAAAGATCCAAAAATACACGAAATTTGATCCATCTTGAATTTGTAATCCAATTTTTTAATTAAATATTATGTTATATTATATTTATTTATAAATTATAGTTTAATTCTCTCTATACATATTACACCCTTCTATTAATATCTCCATTCTAATTTTTATATAACAAGTAGATTTAATTGAAAAAAAAATTAATTGTTTAAATTTGTGCAGCAAAATATGAAAAAAATGAAAAAATTAAAAGAATAATAATGAAATTGTATATGATAAATATTGTATTTTACTATTTATATTCTATGCATATTCTATTTCTTGATTTTTTTGCTTTATGCGCTAATCCGCCGCTATTTTGCTGCTTAAGATTTATTCCCCATTTTTCGTTGCTGCTGCTACTCTGCCATATTTTTTCAATATTTTTTGATGGAAGAATTTTTTTTTTAACTACAATGCTCTTACATTCTAATCTAATTAAAAAAAAATTTACTCTGAAAAATAGAAATAAATATAAAATTATTATTACTCTAAAAATTGTATGAATTAGCTTGACAATGGTATAATTAGAAATCTTTTACTTGGTTGTCGTTATTATTTTGAAATTTATTTTTAATAGCCATATTAAATTTGCTTTGTAAGATATTTTCATCCCTATACCGACTTTTTACTAAATTGATATGCTTAATCTCTTTATACTTTTTTTTTTTATCATAATGAATTCTTTATAAATATTAGAAATTACGTATCATAAAGAAATTAATTAATTTGCATCTTAGGCCGCAATAAGCTAATTATATAAAGGGATTTGCACAAAAATCACTAATTTTTTAAGCCCTTTTTTACAATTATCCCTTTCATTTTCATATATCTTTTAAATATAGAATTTTTTATTTTTATTTTTAAAAATACCTCATTTTGAGAACCCTTTAATTTTTAATCATTATTATAATATTTTCAGCAATCTACATATCCTACAAATGGGTTTCCATTTTTTGCATTCATCTTTTTTTTTTTAAATTACAATTTTGACTTTTTTTAAGGATTTATTATTTTTATTGAGATTTATATATTGCGAGTAATTTATTCATTTTCTCGCAATATTTAAGTTTATATTGGTTGTGCTGAAAGATTGCAATGTTAGAGATTGATGGCTTTAGAAATCAAATAAAAATTAATTAGTGATGGTGTAGATATTTTTTAATTGATGAATTCTGAACGAACATTGAATAAATCAAAAGAAAATTAATTACAAACAAAAATCAATATGAAATTTGGTATATCAACTGATATATTTTATTATATTAAACTACAAAATAATATTTTAATAATTTATTAAAGTATACCAGTGACTACACCTCAGTATATATAAATATACCGGATTGAAGGGTAAAAAATTTATTTTGAAATTTATACCTTATATCTTGAATTGCAGGGTGGGAATTTCATAAATTTATTTTTTTATACCTTGGCATACATAGGTGTACCAAATATAATGGCGGATCATTTAACATTAAAATTTAGTATATATTGGTAGAATGAGATGTACCAAAGTCAAGATTATGCAGTTCTGGATTTTTTACTCATCTTTAATTCTTCACACAGCCTTAATTCTTTAAATGGATTTGATAAATGCTAATGTTTACGTTCTCTACCATGGAATTTTCAATTCTTATTTTGATTTTAGAAAATAGTTTTAAAAGAGTTTTGATAAGATAAAAGTTAATTTCATAAAGCAATATTTTTAAAAATGTAATTTTTCAAAAAATAAATTTAAAATTTTTTAATTGATTGTGTATATTTGAAAAGTAAATTTGAAAAATGGGGTATAATTTTCTCTTACAAATGGCGTAGAAAGCAGAAACGATGGATCTGAAATTTGGGCCTAGTATATTGATCTTGGTCAAGGCACACAATAAATGATTGGGAGTTTTACAAAACTACCCAAAAAAATGTGCTAAACTTAAATATACCCCCTTCTTTTTTTCTCTTTCAAAAATACATTTTTTTAAATTTTCATTTTTAAAAATACCATTTTTTTAATTTAACTTATATTCCCCTCTTTTCATGCCTCCTTCTCCTTCTCCTCCTCCTCCTTCTTCTTCTACGAATATTTTGGACTTGCAAAGCTTGTTGATTCTGCAGAATGTTCAAAAGTTTCTAATACAGTTTTTGGTTCTTATGGATATATTGCTCCAGGTGAGTATATGAGGTTTGGTACTTTAAAAAGCATGGTTGAATCTTTCCAAAAATGTTCAGTTTCAACACATATTATTGAATAGAGGCTAACTTGACGTTCTGTTTTCAAACTGTAGAATATGGATATAGTTTCAGAATCACAGAGAAAAGTGATGTGTATAGCTATGGTATAGTTCTTCTTGAAGTGTTAACTGGGAAGGAACCAACTGATAACCGGATTCTTGAAGGAGCACACATTGTCACTTGGGTCAACAAGGAACTTAGGGAAAGAAAAAAAGAGCTCACAACAATTATAGACCAGCAGCTTCTACTTCGATAAGGTACACAACTTCAAGAAATACTTCAAGATATATATATATATATATATTCCATCCCCTTGTGAAGTCGCGTCGCCGCCATTACAATTTGGGACTGGCCATGAGACATATACTCGTTTTTTTTTTATGTGTTTTGATTATAGAATATGTTGCCTGTGATAAGATAAGTACACCAAGTTAACCATCTTTCGGGATTGAATGGCTTCACGGCCTTGCTGTCATTCCTGCAATTCTGAGGCACATTGCCTTTTTAATCTTTTATTCTAAATCTTTTTTCAATTATTAATCTTTTCGCGAAATTATTTTTTATTATTTTGCAATTCATCTCATAACTGCAAATATTGATTTGGAGTTCATTTATTATTTAATTTGCCTGTATAATTAATTTTTATCCATGCCAAGTGCAACAGAATGTTTATATCGTTAAAAGAAAACCAATCTTGGTTGCTATACTTTTTTTTTATCATTGAAGTGGCAAAGTCGTTACTGGATTCAACATGAAAACGAAAAGGCAGAGGATTGCAGTTCCTGCTTAGAACAATATATGCATAATAATTTTAAACAATTAACTAAACTCACAGTCAGAAAACCATATTTAATAATAGTCTACAATTTATCAATTGCGCTAAAGAACTAAATTAAAAGAATTATTTATAATTTAAACCATTGAAAGTGTAATCATTATCAAATTATGTAATTATATACATACATACATACATATATATATATATAAAGAAGATAATGAGGGCTCAGGTGTGATCTTATTCGAACAATCAAGCTTTTTTTAGCTGAAGACGGAATGAAGATACATGTTAAAAGCATGTCTTTAACTTGGTGGCAGATGGTACTGCTAGTTTAACCTTCAATCAATTCAGGTGCTATACTGAATTTCCTTAAACTCTTTTGCCTTATTTTATATGGGGATAGAATGGGTTGTTATTTCATTCTCTCTGTGAGACTTTAAGCCTCTGTTTTGCATTGCTGTTTGCTCTTTCATTAATATATATATATATATATTTTCCTGTAAATTAATTAAGTATTTTTGGGGAAAAAACAAGAAAGTAAAGAGGGATGGCAGTTAGTCAAATACTGAATCATTCAGCATCTAGGGCTTGGGACTTAGAATATATGTCTCTTATGTTCAACCTAAACGCGTTAGATTAATTTTTTAAGACCTTGATTTATTTTAATTAATTATAATCAAGAAGCAGTTACATTTACACATGTGACAAACCATTCATGGAGCTGTATTTTTGCATAATATTATTATGCATATGTTATTAAATATGCTTTTGACTTCCCGATTGATATATAAAGGTAACCAAATAAAGTGATAAAACCATCAATTCATTCCTATCTCTTACAAGGATATAAACAATTATTTCAAGAGAAATTAAAAATATTTGTCAAGGCTGAAAATCGAGCTTAGTTACTTTATAATTTATTTAACTACATAAATTTTAACAAATAGATTACGTACTTATCAATTTAATTAACAATAAATATAATTTTATATTATTTTTAAAAAATTAAAAAATAAAATATTCAATTACATTGATATGATAGACAATATTCAAAAAACTACCAAAACAACAATTTCTAAATCTCTTTAGTTGTTCTTCATTTAATTTTTGCTTAATAGAATCAACAACATCTATCTTCATGGGGACATTAATCTTTGGATGAAAATACTCATGTTGGTGAACAATATAATCCGAAACCTGAAAAAAATCCAATGAAAAAAACACATAATTCATTATAGAAGTTAGTATATTGCATGATATATCAGGTATACTAGAGGCATACCATGACATATCATGTATACCAAACGTTATACCATTGGCATACGATGTATACCGAATGTACCATGTGGTATATCATGTATAACAGATGGTATACCATGATATACCAGGTATACCAGATGGTATATCAATGCGGTATACCAGATGCACCATATGGTATACCAATAGTATATCATTGGTATACTTGATCTACCAGGTGGTATACCATTGATATACCAGATGTACCATGTGATATACTAGGTATACCATGACATACCATGTATACCAAACGTTATACCATTGGTATACGATGTATACCAGATGGTACACCAGATATACCATGTGGTATACCTGGTATACCAGGTATACCGCATGGTATACTATTGGTATACCGGATGCACCATGTATACCAATGGTATACTGTGGTATACCATTGGTATACTTGATGTACCAGATGATATACCATTGATATCCCGAATGTACCATGGTATACCTGGTATACCGCTTGGTGTACTAAAAAACAGAAAATGTTTACATTTTGTAATTTAGTATATAGTCTGATATACCAAAAAATAGAATCCACGAATGTTGTCAAATGGAATCCCTATAATTCAAACAAAAGTATAACATGTAGAATTGGAGAACAAAATCAAATCATCAAAGTGCCAAGATACCCTGCACCCAGAAATGAAAACAGAACCTCTACTGAACCACCTAACAAGGTTTCTTTTGTTGACGAAGTAACTTCAAACTCGCTTTCCTTGGTTGCCACATGCATCATAAGTACACTTAAATTAACCAACTTCTCCGAAGCATATGTCAAATCTAATTCCAGTCTCGTTAGAACCTCATCGGCAATTCCCACCTCAGCATTCGTCTCTCCATTAGAAGACTTCTCTACAACTAAATAAATTTTACTTGACCCAGCCTCTATTGCAGAGTTGATGTCATTAAGAGAGACACTGGCTTCAGCAAGATCGTCAATACTCATGATTATGTCTACTCATTCAAGTAGCTTGCCCCTAGCTGCCAATATAGAAAGAAACAAAGAGAAGCAAAAATTAATCTCATTACCAAGATTGAATGGAGTGCTCGACATAACATGCTCTACAACCTCAAAACTGCATTTTTGAATATTTGTAAACCGAAAGTATTGTAGTTCCATCATTGAATGACCACAAGTTATCAATATTCAAAAGACTCTAGAATCTTCAGCACAATTATTCTTTTTGCTTTGAATATCTAGTTGTTAGATTTCTTTTATATACAAATTACTCATTAGAGACTCAAAATTATGTTTATCTATGGAATAGACTCTATCAAATGGCCAACCAAATGAATACCAAGAAATCCATTTGCCAATCCTCAAGAGCAGAAGAACATTAAGCAACTTTGCTATTAAAAATCCAACAATTCTGATTCAAATTAACCCTTTTCCAAACAAAAGATTTATTTATTTATTTATTTTATTTGTTTTGATTCTAAGGGAAAAAAGGTCGATTTGCACTTAAAAGATGCAAAGGCCAGTCCACCATGCATTTAAACTAGACAATGTGATATCCTTCAGCACAAAATCTATTGTCTATCAATGCTTACTAAAATAGCTACCCTTCATTCACTTAAAAAAAAAAGAAAAATAAATAAATAACAGATATACAAACCCCATTAATAATCTAGTAGTAAACTAATCAACCATAACTTCAAATCATTATATATATATATATATATATATATATATATATATATATATATATATATATATATATAGAGAGAGAGAGAGAGAGAGAGAGTAAATTCTACCCTTCATAGTCTTGATCGTTAAAAGGATAAAATACAAAATAAAGAATTTATGAAACGAATATACACTTATTCCAAAATCTATCGGAGTCACATAAGCCCGCACCAAAGTTTCCACAAATGATCAACCAACTAAAACGATATGTGTTAAAAAAAAAAAACAAAAATCTAACATGCATACCATCAAAAGAATAATTGAAAAAATTACATATCATTTGCTATATAAACAAAGAAATGACAAAAAAAAAAATCATCTGCTGTTCTTGATCAAACATGATAATTACAAATTACGAAACGAAAAAAAAAGGTTATTTCGAATTCAGAACGTACCTTGCTTAGGAGAAGATGCGAGTTATAACGAGACCTCGAATAAGAAGTAAACAAAGTGAGAGAGAGAGACAGAGAAAATGGAAAGAGAACAATAATTTAATTTGATATTAATGCTATTAATAATCTCTCTCAAATTGGAGTTTAAGGTAAAAATTCCCAATGGCTCTTGGCTAATGTACTCTCAAATTAGCATCACACGCTGCCGATGACAGATCAACACGTGTGACACTCAAGAATACTCGCCACCGGCAAGCATTGATGCTTAGCGTTGAGCAAAAATTTGGGAATCGCAGATCTCAGTAAAGTTTAGGAAATTTTACAAAACTATGCAAGGAAAAGACGACCGCTACTGGATTGCCGATCCTCCACTTAAGTTGCACCGATGGCAACAATGATCAATTTCCAAAAGCTCCTGTCAAGAATCGAGTGAAGCGGGAAAGAAGATCGGCAAGAAGTGAAAAGAGATATCGCTGTAAAATGGGTATTTAGGGCTTATCATAAAAACGGCATTTTTAAAAACAAAAAATTAAAATAAGGTATTTTTAAACATTTTAAAGTGGTGGCTGCATTTTTTAAAATGAGAGTTAAAAAAGTGGTAATATGTGTAATTTCCTCTAAATGATTCCACTGAAGCCTTGTGGTCCATTCCATCAATGTAAATTTTTTCTACTCTAACCAATTTAGTTTCTACTTGCTCGGTCCAATGTGTTTGCCATGATGGACTCTTGCAACTTTAATGATAATAGTAATAATAATTTAATTATATATATATATAATTTAATGTTTCTTTAATAGATAATATTTGTTGGAATTTATTTGGATTAAAGTCTGGTTGGTTTTTATGTATGGGTTTTAATATGTTTTTTATGGGATCAATTTCATCAATGATTACTGGACTTACGTCTAATTGTCCAAAAATAACTGATTTATTTTAAGTAACTTAAATGTCACTGAATTTATCAATTTTTTACAGAAAAATTATTTTGATCGATTTTCGACAATAATTCTTACCGAAATATTAACGTGGCATGTCACGTCATATACATAGATACATGTGGCACGATACGTCAGCAACCACATCATTGAAATAAGCCATATGTATGTAGATATATGACATGACATGCTAATATATAGTGTGATATGGCATTTTTCGGTGACGTGACTGTTGATGTGTTATGCTACGTGTGTCTAGATATATAACGTGGCATGCTACCTCAGCATTTCGACAAGAATTCTTGTAAAAAATCGATCAAGATAATTTTTTTGTAAAAATATGATAAGTTCGGTAATATTTAAATCACGAAAAATCAATCAGTTACTTTTGAGTGATTAGACATAAATCTAGTGACCATTGATAAAATTGACTCTTTTTTATGTACATTTGGGATGGTTTGGTATTTCTTTGGCTTTGTATTATCATATCCAGTTTTTTTTAACCCAAATAATATTTGAAAAAAAGCAAGCAAATAAGAAGGCTCTAATCTCCATCGATAGATCTTTCCGTATATCCAAACAAACGCCTAACTTTTTTATTGAATTAAAAAGTACTTCCTTTGTTATTTTTTATATGTTACTTTTGAGTAAAATTTAAATTCTATTTATCTGTCACTTTTACACTTTCAATGTAATTTAATTTGCTTTTTCAATTTACTTTTCTTTCCCAATAAAGTTATATCCAATCGGATTTGATAATTTAGTCTTAATCACATAATTTAATACTAACTTTAAGTCTATTTATTATTTCTTAATCCTAGTGAAAATAACAAAAAGTGACTGATAAAAGAGAATGGAGAAAGTTGGTTCTTTCATTTTTTGTTGAATTTGCTGTTGTATTCCCTGAGATTGAATTTGCTGTTGTACCTGTCTTTGAAGAATGCTTTTATGATAGGTTCTTTCATTTTTTTTTGTATCTGGATCTTGGCTATCTTAATTTGCTACAATCAAAAGGGGATTATTTTTGAATTTTTTTCCTTTATTAATAGGATTGATTTTCATATTTTTCTCTATAATTATCTTAGATGTCACAAATTCAATCTATTCAATAAGAGAAAAAAAGACAACAAAAGTTGTATGGAATGATAATATGATCTTATTACATTGTGATATATGTATCCAAGCTATTCATAAAGGCATGAGAAGTGGAACTCATTTTACAAAAGAAGGATGGAAATATGTTAGAACAAACTTTTGCAATGAAAGTGATTGTGAATATGATAAAGTTCAATTAAAGAATAAGTGAGATGTTATGAAAAGAGATTGAAAGATTAGGGAAGATTTGAAAGGCAAAGAAACATGATTAGGATGGGATGAAAATAAGCAAACTATTAATGCTACTTCCGAATGGTGGGATGAGAAAATTAAGGTTAGTTTTAAATTAATAATAACTCTATAGTTGACAAATTCATGAAGTTAAATTGATTGTTCATATATGTTATTTTTTAAAATATAATATGTTATAGGTTATGCCTGAAGCTACAAAATTTTGAAGTATAGGTCTTAAACCTAAATTTGAATAAAGGTTAGACATAATGTTTGGAGATACTGTTGCTATTGGAGAATTTACTTAGACACCTTTATCAATGTCTGAGCCACAAAATATTAATGTTGATATTGATGCATTTGAAAAGACACCTATATTAATATGAGTCATTAGAGGAAGATTTTGGTCAAAGCTTAGATGAATTAATGGCTGGTTGTAATGACTCACTAAATATTACAAACCTTGATGACCTATCAATTGACGGGGAAGGATAAAGAACAAGCAAAAAGGAGACATTGGATGTAGTTCGCAAGCAAAATAAATAAGAGAGAAAGAAAAGGTAGAAAAAGTTTAGAAGGTGCAGCTAAATTAAGAGAAGATATATCAAAATTAGTGGCTGGTGTTAAAAGTAGAAGTAGTTTGACTTCTAAAAGATCAGATTTACCAGGAGCTAGTATGATAGAAGTTATGGATGATATAAAGTCTTTGCCTAATATTGTTATTGATAGTGAGCTTTATTATTTTGCTTTCTATATTTTTGAGCAAAAGTCAAAAAGAGAAGGTTATGTCTTGACACGTTCAATTGAAGAAAAAATGGGATGGCTTAAGTTTCAGTATGAAATATCCAAAAGTAAAAGGTTGTGATGCTTGACAAATAATATTTTTCAATTGTTATTGACTTATATACTTTTTATATTTATCTTTAATAACTATTTCTTTATTTTGATTGATTTCATTTCTATATTCATTTGATTATATATATATATTTTTAGATTGTCATTTATAACTATTTTTTTATATTTTTTTCTAGATATGGATGATGACTATTATAATTATGATTTTGATAGTGATGATGAAGAATTCTTATCAATTGTCACATGTGCAACCACAACAATAGGAGAGCATTATGCATCATTTATATATAAAAAAACCTTGTATGGTACCTTATCAAACAAAAATGAAATGGTTATTAGAAATAATGCAAGGTCATGAAAAACATAGTGTTAATATGTTTAGAATGGGAAAAGATGTAGTTTTTCAATTAATTTTTGATTTACAATTCAATTATGGATTGAAACATAGTAAAAATATGTCAATAATTGAGAAAGTATGCATTTGCTTTTACATATTTGCTTAAGGAGCATTTAATAAGAATGTTCAAGAGCGTTTTCAATATTTAGGTGAAACTATTAGTAGAGTTTTTGGGAAGTGTTAGATATTTTTTATCTTTTAGCAAAAGACTTAATAAAGCTTAAAAATGCTAAATTTCATGAAATTCCACCGGAAATTCTATATGACAATAGATGCATGCCTTATTTCAAGGTAATATTTCTAAATATTTTATTTTTATTTCATAAAATTTAAAGAATGTTATGTATTTATTTATACATATATATCTTTATATTTTAGGATTGCATAGGAGCTATTGATGGTACACATGTACCAATGCATATACGTTTAGAAAATAAAATACCATTTATAGGAAGAAAAGAAATACCTACACAAAATATCATGGCTACATGCAATTTTTATATGTAATTTACATTTGTATTAGCCGGATGGGAAGGAACAACACATGATACAGGCATATTTTTTCATGCAATCAACAAAAAAGAATTAATTTTCCAAAGCTACGCCATGGTAATATTCAATTTAATTTATTTATGTCAATTGATAACAATTTTTTTATTGTTCTACGTAGCTAATACTTTTTTGCTTTTACAAATATAGACAAATATTATTTGGTAGATGTAGGGTATCCACAAATGATAGGATATCTATGAGATCCCTATTTGTACCCTAGGAGGATTACTAAGTTACGCTTAATGAATGTGTCTAAATGATAATATGATCTATATATGCATGTTTAGTTGATGTTATTGTAAGTTGGGACCTAGAAGGAATTATCTACAAAGAAATGAGCAAAATGGTCATTTTACATTAAATGATATATACAAAAATTAAGAGAGAATTTAAAATTGTAGGGCTCATTGAAAAGAGAAAGTGTAAGTTGTGTGGTAAGAACATAAAATTAAGGAAGACTATAGGGCTAAGTGCAATTTATTAAAACCAACAAAGTGGACCAATAGAAAAATGACATTTAGCTCTGTATATTTTTCATGAAACTTGAAGAAAATTCAAGCAATTTCAAAAGAGAGTAGCCGGCCATTCAAAGGCAGAATTTTAGCCTCTTTTCTTCCAAAATAACACAAAAGAAATTCTAACAAAATTCTGCTTGATTTTAAGAGAGAGAGAGAGAATTTAGTGGTTAAGTGCATAAGGTGTTAATTCTCTTTTCACTTATTCTTCTTTGTTCTTATGGTGAGAATATATATATATATATATATATATATATATATATATATATACTTGTACTCTTTTCTTCCATGTAGAAGGAGAACTATGTGAAGGAAAGGGAAAGGAAGTCAAAAAGGTTGAAGAAGGTGATTTGGCTTATTAAAAGGTATAGGAACTCTTCGTGAGTTTGATGGTGAATTTTGTAATTTTGATGTGATGAATGAAGTATTAGAAGCTGAAATGAAGTGTTATTATGAAAATTTAGCTTCAAGTTGCATAAGAACAGAATTAACCATGTAGTTTTTGTAATATCAAAAATCTATACTAGGGTTCACTTGACCCATGGGGTTTGTTTGGGCTATAACTCGAGTTAGAGGATGTAACACCCTTATAATACTGCACTATACATACGGTGATTGATTAGCTCAGATTTCACATCAGAGTTACAGTCATCCGATGCACTATACCAAGCAGTCCGATAAATTTTTTTTATCAAACATCATTAACATTCAAACACTATACCATGAAATAATTCATATGCAATACATATACATATACATATACATATACATATACATATACATATACATATACATATACATATACATAACCATAATTTTAACATTTACATTTCTATTCCTTAATATAATATACATGACATGCTTAAACCTTCCATCATCCTCCATATTTGTCTGCAAAACTTGCTGAATTTTTTTGTCTTTAAAATCTGCGCACAGTCACAATACTATATGTTGAGCATTAAAAATGCCCAATGGAGGAATACATGTCCCAAACTTCCAAATCTTAAACACATGCATGCTTACACAAGTTCACTTATTTCTTATATTATATTGTCATTAATCCTTTTAATATCGCTACCTCAATTATCTATCAATTTACTAGAATTGACTATTACCATTGTAATATCCGAAAATTTTTATTTGACATGCAAAATATATTATAGAGCACGTACAATAATCCAAGTATAGTTTTTAGAGTCATCATGGTAGAATAGTATAGAAAAACTTAACAGTTCATAAGTGTTAAAGTGTTTAATCCAGAGTAATAGGTAGATGAGTGACCTCCTGAAAAGTTATAGATAAGAGTCAAATGAGATAATATGAGTTAAATGGAGTCTAGTAATATAAATTAAGATGAAATTGAGGTTAAATGGATCCTCAAATTAGATAGTAAAATTTTTACTTGGTATCGTAGAAAGGATTGAGCAACGTTTGATCAAGACTTTAAAAATAGCAAATAACCTCTAAAATTCACCAAAATTTCTAGATCTGTATTAAATGAGATGCATAATATTTTGGTATAAAAATAAATTTTTAGACAGTTTTAGAATTTTAAATTTTGGACTACTGGCTTTATAACACCCTTAACGAAGCAGTCATTTCCAATATGAACTGAAATAATTTGCCTGAATTTTTTTTAATTTTTTTTTCAATTCATTACTTAGTCAAATATTCTTTAATACCTTTTTACATACTTTGTGAATTATATTCTTATAATTCACTTTTTTCTTGGCACTTATTGAATTATTTTTTTTATAATTCAATATTTTATTTTTTTACATTCATTTTATTCCCTTTTTGACTTTTAACTAATTTTTTATTTTTTCGATTTGAATTTACAATTGTTCGAAATTTGAAATACTTTTATATGAAGTGTGAATTATTTATAATAATTCACCATTTTATTCGAATTATGAATTATTTTGTAATAATTCAATATATTTATTTTACTCACTGTACTTTTTATTTTCCAGAAATCCGTCATTTGACTTTTTCATTTTCATTATATGAAATGTGAATTAATTTACATTAATTTACCAACTTTTACTTATTTATTGAGTTATTTTTCAATAATTCAATATTTTTAATTATTCACGTTCAATATTTTTTAAGTTAAGTATACATACACTTATACTTAACTTAAAAAAATCTTGAATAAATTCCATAAATTTTCTAAAAATTCATGGACATTATATTTCATGTTTTACCTTATTTTATTGCTTAATTTCATCACGATACTCAATGTGCACATTCTTGCTCTTTAAGAATGTAATTCGACCATTAAAGAATTTTTTCTTAAAAATTTATTTTCAATTAATTAAGCTTACACTTAAGTTTAATTAAGGTTTAATTGCATTATATTAAGGGTAATTTCAACATACATACATTTTTTCAATTTTTTCTTAATTACATACTCAATAAATATTTCAAAAATATTCACATAATTTCTATAAATTTCAAAAAAAAATTATAGATGCATTATTTTATATTTACTATCAATTTAAGGCTTAAATTCATTAAACTATTTAACATAATTTTTTTTCTTCATCATGAATTTCGGCCACTATAACAAAAGTACTTTACAAATTTTCTTAATTTCAATTAAGCTTTCAAATATGCTTAACTAAAGTCCAATTACACAATTACATCATTAATTTCAAATTAATTAATTACACTAAATTTTTCCTTAATAATCCCTAAGGAAAATCATGAAATTAAATGAAAAATACTAAGATTTAGTAGTTGTTAATCTTTCTCCATGCATAATCTTCCCTTGAACTTCCTTTTGTTCATTTGCAATCATGAAAATCATCATCCAATAAAAACTTCCTTCCTTGGCCAAAAATTCCACCTCAAAATTCATCAAGCACACAATTTCAACTCAAAATAACCATAAAAACATACTCTATGTACCTAAATCTAGCTATAGGTGTCCTAAAACTGAATTAAAAATTAAGAATTCACTTACCTAAAATTGACTCCCAAGCCTTAAACCCTTATTTTTCTTGTATTTTCTCCCTTAAATCCTTAGTTTTAAGTTAAATCCAGCAACTAGAGAAACCAAGAAACACTTCTTGTGCTTGGATCAAGGTAAGAAAATGAATAAATAAAGAAGAAATTGGTGAAGAAAGAAGGAACAAAGGTTCGGCCAACATAAAAAAATGGAGAGCTGTTAGAAATGTGAAAAATTCTGGAACAATTGAGAGATTTCTTTCCTTTATATACTCTCTCAATTTGGGCTTGGGCTTGGGCTTTGTTTAACGAGCTTTGATTAATTAATAAAGCCCATTAACTATCCAATAATAATTTTTATTAATTTCTTTCATTTTTCAACTTTAAATCAATTCAAAAATGATTCCATAATTTTTATCACACCAAAAATAGGTTGCATGTAAATTTTTGGCTCAATTGGAGTCCATTTCATGTCCGATTCGATTAAATCGGTCTGATCTAAAAACACCGATATTATAGAAAAATTTAATTTTTGCAACCAAACAATCTACATATTATTTTAGGCTTAATTGCAAATTTTGGTAATTTTTGAAGTTTGTTTTTTATTTTTAAATATTTATACAAAGTTAAGTCAATTTTCTTATAATAGAAATTGACTTATTACTTTTTTCGTATTTTTGAATTTTGGTGGCCCATTTGATTTCAGTTTCATTTCAAATTTCAATCCCGAACTCACCATGACCAATATTTTTCAATGGTCCAAAAAAATTTTTTTTACTTTCAAGTGTACTTTTCAGATCGAGAAATATTATTCACTATTGGAAAATACTGTTTAGAACTAATCCGGTGTTGAGGTCATTATATTTCTCCCATGCTAAAAGAAATTTCGTCCTCAAAATTTACTTATAACAAAGAGTAGATGATACAATATCATTGTCTTATCAAAGATTCTTTCACATTTGATGGTTCCAAAGCATGCTTACTTATGGAACATGCTCGTTCTTAAGCTAACCGATCTATAATTCGAAAATCTTTACCAATCTTACTTCATAGGTCATATCAACCTGTAAACAGATATCTTTTATGACACAAATCAAGTCAAATTTTTCTAACTTCTTTACACTCAAATACATCCAACATGAAGGACCTCTACATTTCTTTTCAGATAATACCCTGAATAAAGCTATCTTCGGCTGGACTGATAGCTATCATTATAAGTAAACTCTGCCAAAAACAAGTACTTTTCACAATCATTACCAACTTTACATACACTTCATTGAAATAATTCTTTTAATATCTGAATTATCCACTCCGACTGACCATCAGTCTGAAGTGAAACATTATGCTAAAATGGAGATTATAAAAAATCTTACTTCTAGCAACACCTTCTTTCTGAAGCATAGACATGCAAATGGAAAAACTATGGTCACTCTGTCTTAATTTTACTCTAATATCACATATATCAAAGTGATCCCGAAAGAACTGGCTTACTCCTCTTTTGTTTACATTTCAGCTAATCATGCTCATTTCAGAGCTAAACTTTATTAACACTTACAGCTCAAATAACTGCAAATACTATCATTAACTATTTGCACTTATTCATTACACAAACACATTCGCTTGAAAATATTTTATTACCGGATATTCTTTCTAAAGCTGAGTACTTAGACAATGTATCACCTCTCTGGTAGTACCCGACTAAATCTAGGAACTTCTCATTTAGCTAGAAATCACATGAACCAATCTTAACAAACAGTTACTTTTTCTTCAATATCAGCATAACAAAGCTCAAATACTTATCACATTTTTTTGATGTCTTAAAACACATCAAAATAACATCAATAAGAGCAGTCGGTGCATTAACAATTTTGAATGACATGACCAATAGCTCATAAGGGCCATATCAACAATGAAAAATAATCTTAAGTTCACTATCCCCTTTTTTATCACAGTATAATGGTGATCCTTTCTTGCTATTAGGTTATTTCTACGCTCATCATATCTCCTATTAGTTTTTTCATATCAAGTGGGGTCTACACAAATGATATGATGCAGATCAGATGTTATCAGACAATGTGAAATATTATGCAATGAATGAATAATTTTTATGTATGCAATAAAATACAGATACGTATTCTTATATAATGCGGATATCATAGCCCATCCCAGAACTATGAAACGTCTAATCAAGTACCCATACCTGCAAGGAATCACTGACAGATATATATATATATATATATATATATATATATATATATATATATATATATATATATATATATATATAAAGTATCTTAAATGATCTCAACTTATTATCAGAATCATTTCAACTATCAGAAACCTTCTCTGACTGTATCACTTCTAATTCGATAACAACTTAGACCGTGACACTTAAGTTAGGATTTCTCTATGTCTCTTACAGTCTGTCTGAACTTAATATACAATTTCTTTCCAAATCTCTAACATACACTTCTTATTGTGTTCATCAACAAGCTAATTCTCATTCACAATGACACTTAGGCACTCAAATCACACTCAAATTCAGTCAACAATTCATCACTCTGCTTTAACCTCCAAAGGACCTTAAGCAGCAACACTTTCATTTTGACTCTCTACTATTTTTACTATGCAGAATCAATCACTTTACACCTGACAATCTTAGTCAGATATCAACTTTTCACTTTTAAATATAATGAAGAGAAAGTACACATCAGACTACTTAACACTTATCCACTGACTTTTGGCATGTATATACAGATAAATCCATCAATTAGTCTTATCCCACTCCATTCTTAGAACGGCCTAAACCATTGCTCTGATACCACTAAATGTAACACCCTTAACGAAACGGTCCTTTCTGATATGAACTTAAACAATTTGCCTGAAATTTTTATGTTATTATTTTTTTTATTCAGGAGGTTATGAAGTAGGTATCCGTTATGCTGCCAGAATTTTGATGACTTGTATTTTTATAAGTTTGGTTATCATGGAAAAAAATTACAAAAATTTCAGGCAAATTGTTTAAGTTCATATCGGAAAGGATTGTTCCGTTAAAGGTGATATAGGCTTTACCTTTGGAGTTGTATGTATACCAAAACGATGTCATAATGAGCTAAAATTTTAAAAGCAGATTCTTACCTATACGATGGCACGTGGGAAAACATTTCAGAATATTCTGACAAGTAGAACATTTATTTTAGAAAAAAAGTCAAAAATTGAGGTTAAATTAATTAGAGGGATTAATTATCATATTAAATTTATTCAAGGACATAATTATCATTAGGAAATGAGGTATAATAAGGTGTATGAAGCACCATGATAAAAAATGTGTAGGGACCAATGAAAGGGTGATAAATGGCATAAAAGTAACCTATGAGTTGTAAAGGAAAAAGAAGAAATTTTGACTCCTAATTTGATGGGTGTGTAGGCTGACAAGGGAACTCTAGAAAAGTCTCAAACTCTCCCTAAAAATTTGCTCCCTTCCCTTTCTTTTATTCCAAACCCGAACCCATCTTTTTCCTCCATATTCTTCATCTTTTCCCTCCATATTCTTCATCTTTTCTTCATTTCTCCATACACACACATCAACTCAAGCCCTAATTTCACATACATATACTAGAATTAACCCTCTTTAACATAGAAATTAAAGTGAAGCAAGGGGAGGCTTGAAATGGTAGAAGAGTGTGTAAAAGAAAACCCACCATGTTAGGTAAGAACTTGAGTTTAGTTTAAATTGATTAGAGAAATTGATATGTACTTGTAGAGCATGATTTCTAAAGTTGTTTAGTAGTATTAATTGCTTGAATTCATGGCTCAAACTCATGATTTTTCTCTCTCCTTAATTCGACCTAAAGAAGAACCAAAAGGGAAGGATAAAGCCAAGGGGAAGGAGAGTGGAGAAAGTAAAGAATAAGAAATTCTAGAGCTATTTTGGGGTTAATGGGTACTTATTACACTCAATTTTATTTACATGGTTGAAATTTCCTTGAATTATACATTATGTAACTAGGTAAACTTATGTAGGATTGTGAAATAAATTAAGAAAACATGTTAAAATGATGAATATAAGTGTAGAGGGTGTGAATTAGTAAAGAAAATCAAGTGGAAGTTAGAGGACTTGTGTAGACCGAATGGGGTATCTAAAAGTAAATTGTGATAATTTGAAGATTATGACATATTAAGCGTAGAATTCATAAATTAATGCATAAGAAAGATTATAGAAGTGCTTAAAGTGAAAATAATTAGTGAACTTAAAAATACATGATTGAACATAATGATGGAACTTAATGAAATTTAGAAATTATAAAGTGAAATGACTAAATATCATTATATAATTGGTTAACATGACATTCGAATTACATATGGCATGTTATTGATGAAAGAATCACATGATAAGTAAATGCACTTAATATGGTTGAATGCTAAACCTAGTGAAAGTGGCATGTTTTGATCATTGTTATATATTGCTATATACATACATGCCGAATATGTGATGACAAACATGTTGGGATATCATAGTGTTGTGTATTGATTGTTACATAATGTGATTAGTATGAAAATTTGATGAAAATATGGTTCAATGCAATAAAATAAATAGCCTATGGGTAATCCAGGACTATAAATAGAATGGCTAGCCATATGAATTTATATCGGGTAAAATTTTAAGATTGGATCTCACCATATATTTGGATTGTTGGCACACATATGGATTATGGGCGCAGGATAATGGTAAGTAATCTGGTTTCAGAGATGTAGGATTACGGTAAGTAATCTGATCCCATGAGTAACTAATCTTAGGGATGCAGGGTTATGATAAGTAATCTGATCCCTATGATTACCTCAGTAACATTGGAGTTCTCATCCTCCATATTCGGTTCAAAGATTTTCATCAGATATTATTAAAGGCAAAATTATAATTTTTCTTTTATTGAGGACTAGATGGTAAATTATATGTAAAATATGTTAAGTTTGCGATTAAATAAGGTAAAAGATAAAAAATGGAGTTAATTGAGTTAAAAGGGATAAAACATAATTATACGAGAAAAATGGGATCAAAAACGTAATTTGGCACTAAAAAGGGGATTAAAAGGGTTAAATTGGTTAAATAAGTTAAAAGGGGCAAAATCGTAAATACTAAAAATTTTAGAGACTAAAGTGTAATTTACCACTTCATGATAAAATACAAGGGCTAAAAAGTAATTTTATGCTTAGAAGGAAATATAAATCAAAGGAAGTAAAAAAAGTTAAAAAAAGTCAAACAAGATCAAACATGAAGAAAATAAAAGTATAGGTACTATATTGTAATTTGTAATATGATGAAGTACAGGGGGCCAAAATAGAAATTCGACACTTAGTATGGAATATAAGACAAAAAAATAAAAATGATTAAAATTAAGGTCAAACTAAGTCAAGAATAATGAAATAAAAGTTTAGAGAGTAAAATATAATTTGCCATTTTATAGATACACATAAGGACTAGAATGTAAATTACCACCTAAGATAAAATAAAAGATAAAGGAAACCAAAAGAATTAAGATTAGAATTAAATGAGGTAAATTATAATGAAAAGAAAATCAAAGAAGTAAATCATAATTTTATGTACAAATAAGAATCATGTGAGAATTTAATACAAAAAAATGAATATTAAAAGGACTAAATAGCAAAATTATGATAATAAAAAGATCATGTGGATATAGATTAGCACAAAGTAGTACAAAAGGTAAAATGATAATTTATCCGTACGTAAGAAATGTTAAAGAATAAATTATAAATTAAAGAGCAAATTTATTAGATTAAGGGTAAAGTCGTAATTTAGTGAAAATGTTAAGAAATTGAGATAAAATATAAGTTGGTTGAGAAAAAAATAAATTCAAGCATTAAAATGAAAGAAAATGAAACTTTATAGTAGAACATGTGGAAAAGGAGAAATAGAAGTTAGAATAGAAATTTTAAGGAAAAAATTTGAATGGAAATTTTAAAGAAAAAGGACAACAAGAAGATTATTTGAATTGGAAGCAGAAATTAAAATACTAATTTTGTAAAATACAAAATCTAGATATCATATGGAGAAAACTAGATAAATTTGAATATTATTTTGATGGAAATAAGGATTTTAATAAAAATGCTATAAGTATGAAAGTCTAAAAGCAATTAGAAAATTTATTACAGTAGAATAGTATTTTAATCAACAAGGAAAGAAATTTATACTGATATTAAATTGAATTATATAAGCTGTATGTCAGTAGGATAGAATTTATGAGCTATGCTGAGATCAAAATAAAGTTCAAATCAAGCGCAAAAAGTAAAATAATTAGAGAAATTAAGGAATTAAGTACATTAAAATATTATTATTCGGTCAATAAGGAAAGAGCTTCACAATAATATTGAAATTGATTTACATAAACAAAATGCTCAGTAGAGTTGAACTTATAAACTATAACGAGATTATAATAATGCTCAAATAAAGTAAAATAATTAAAGTACATGCAAGACAAGACTAGCAGAAAATTAATTAAATTCAGGGGTAAAAGAATAAATTGACATTAGAAATATAGGTAACAAGATCAGATAACAAAAGGGGATGAAAATATAAATCAATATATTTAAATAAAATTTTGTGTAGTTGTATTCACTCCAGCAAAGTTGCTTAGCACATGGTTATTTAACTGCGAGCAGGGATAGGTATTGAGGATGGAACGAAAGAGGAGCAAGAAGGCATGTATGTGTGTCGCGAATTGGGACACAAAGCGTAGATAACTCATATTATAGGTTTAGATATATGATTAAGAATGTACTATGTTATGATCACGAACTTGTAGTGAATCTATTCATACAATATATTTTAGGTATGTGTATATGAAACTTTATGTCTGTATTGTGTTGATGAACTGGAGTGTCAATTTAATATTGTAGGTTTATTATTGGTGTTTTGGAGGCGGAGGTTGCCTTTCGAGAGTGTCAACTTACTATTTGCAGGTTTAGGCAGTACGATTTACAGGCAGTTATGCTGCTAAAATTTGTACTGAGCGAAAAGTAATCAGGAGACGCAGTTAGTAATAGTAAATAATACATGGAGATTATGAATGGACTAAGGGTGTTACAACCATGTTTACACTTTTATTCGTTAATATTTTAGTGCTATGATCATATTTAACAATACTATTACTTTACTTTTTTGATCAATCTTGCTGTCTTTTTTTTATTATTATTACTATGATTTGCTAATTTTTTTTATTAATTCTTTACCATTATAATAGCATTACTAATTAATTTGTTGCTACTACTCTTATCATTAATACTAACATCATTAACCTATGTATTAATACTATCTATAATATTTTTATCCTCAATAACTCTAACATTTCAAACTTATTTCACTTATTGATCACATTCTAATTTAGCTTGTAGGCTAATCTTCCATTAACCTTATTATGACTAATTCCCAATCAAGTTCCTTTTTAAAATTCCATTAATTTACAATTTATCTTTCATTTGCCAATACTTTTTTTGCCATTTTGTAAATAATATTCATTATATTTTTAATTACACTTATGGACTATACTATTTCTGAATTTTCATTTTAATCTTCTTTTTACTATTATTAATGGCAAATTACAATGTAATCCCTAAAGTTGTACATTTGCCAATTTACCTTATATTTTTCACTATTTACCCTTATAGCTCATTTTTCCTGTCTCTTACTCTTAATACATGTTATGACATGTAAAATTATGATTTAGTCCCCACTTTTTACTTAAGTGCAAGAATTATAATTTTGCTCCATATTTTACCATATAATAGGGTTCATTTATAATTTCGTCCTTTGATTAACATTTCATTTACTAAATTACAATTTGATCCTTGCACTTTCACCAAATTACGGTGGTGCTCTCTTTTATCACTTATTTACACTAATGCCACTACTTATCTTTACTTTTACACTTAATTTCTTATTTGACATGGAATCTATCATTTATTCTCAAATATATTATTTTATGAAAAATTACATACCAGTCCCTATTGAACCATTAACTTACATATTAAATCACTTATTTTCCTATTTTATCATTTTTATCCTTTAAAATCATCATTTAGTGTAGTGCCATTTTTATACTTAACTTTCATTGAATTACAATATTACCCTTCAATTATAATTAATTACTTTAATATCACTAATTGAACTCATTTATGCACTTACATTTTTTTTTCACTTGAGAATTAACCTTTATACTTTTATTCATTACACAATCATTTGGTCATTCAGACATGCATTCATTCATTATTTTAATCATTCATTACTTTAACTCATCCATGCATTCATTTCATTTAATCAATCATTTAGTCATTAATTTCAAGTTAATTTCTTTATTTTTCCACTAGTGTAAACCTGACAGAAAATTCTAATCCAGATATATGAGATGTGGATTCTATAGTTCCACAGTATTGCACTAAGGAATGATTTCAAAGGATTACTCCAACACTTTCACTGAACACTTAACACTTCACTGCACTATAGAAGACTATTGCAAACCTACCATAGTAAAGCAAGTCGCCATGACTTGCACTGCGGTATGGGTATCTCTATGGCTAGCCAATTATATCCCGAGCTAGATTAACTTTCAGACTACTACTAAGGATAATAATTACTTAATTATCTTAAATTCACATGATGATGAAAATTGGATTTGAATTATGATTGTATCTACTGCCTTGTCATTAGGAGCAGTCTATGTTCTTTATTGAATATCTAGAGATTTATAAATCTAAATGGAATGATTGTTAGTGTTTTAGAAGCTAGAAATATAATGGAATAACTTTGTAGAAGACCACTTGATCTGAAAAAGTCATTTAGGATGTCTAAATTGATATGCAAGTTAGACTCAGAAGTCTGTATACAAAATTCTTAGGGGTAGAATGGTGCACACGATCGAAACATTTTGGTCTCAGCCGTGTGGACCCTTCTTTATCGAATAAAACTATTATACACGACTGAGACCATTTGGTTTCAGCTGTGTCCACCATTTTGTACCTATTTTGGCCATTACACACGGCTGAGACCAGTTTGTCTCACACATGTCTCTCTTTTTTATAGTTTGTACTTGATTTTTTTAGATCCTAACACATTACCAAAGTTTGTTTAGATGTCTCCAAATATTTCTAAAGTATCGTTAGCATAAAATCAAAGATAAATTGTGACATAAAACATGTGAAAAGCTTATTGAAATATAAGAATCAAGCTATGGCATATTGTATAGGCATGTGTATATGGAAGGACTTGTGTTATAATAGTTATATAATTATAAATGTGGTTATGTGATAATAATTAAAAGAGCACTATTGAAATTATTTTAAATATTTGCATCCATAATTGTGCAATATAAAGAATTATGTACCATGAAAAGAAAGTAGTGTATGAAATGATTTATGCCTGTATAATAGAACTTGGTGGTGGATAGATAGGCATGTCTATAGGGTTATAGTTGTAGCTGCTATGGTCTTGACCCTGTTTGGGTCCATAATATATCCCTATTTGGGGCCACAATCTTAACCCTATTTGGATCCACAGGTTTAATACCTTCAGGTATTTATATATTCGATACCTACAGGTATCCACAACATCCGTTATCCATACCCACAGAATTTAGGTAGGCATTTATAGAATATGATGAACAGTATATGCTTGATGATAAATGATGATTGGTTAATTATAACTAATCAATTATACTTAGATGTTATATAATTAGATATGATATATTATTTAATGATATAATTGCAACTTATTATTATTGCATGTTGTGTGCTTGAGGATGATCTTTGTGAGTGATTGTTCACATATCTACCGTTTCCCACTAAGTCGTATAGCTTAGCACTAGTATTTATCCGTGTAGTTATTCAAGATAGGTTTCTCCAGCCGGGATAAGCCAACAGCAGTAAAGCCAACACTAGCCAGAAAAAATTAAAGTACGAAGATGTTTTTTTTCTTTTGGTTATGTTTTAGCATTGTACATTTCTTATTTTGCGAAAATGATGTAATGTAAGGGTACAATGTAAAGAATAACTTAATTACAACTATGATGTACAAAGAACTCTAACTTATACAGCTTATTTTTAGTATGCATGAATATGATTAGGAATTTTGGCAAATTTCATGATATGTGAACATGAAATTGAGATACGTTATGCATTGTTGAATGTAAGATCATATACAGAACGATAGGAACCAAAACATGCTAAGCTAGTCTTTACAATATCTACGACCTTACAATGGGTAAGATATCATCTTCCTCATTTTTAGTATGGTGAACTTGCAAAAGGATATGAAGAAGTCTTTAATAGCGCTCATTCATCGTTTAGAAGTTGCATTGAATGAACATTCGAAGTTTGGAAACAAAGGTGAAAAATTTTAAATAAATTTGGATTATTCCATTTTAATTTTTATAATTTAATTAAAAATAAAAAGATTATATAATCATTATTGGATTAAAATTTGAGAGGGAGCACTTAAAATAAATTAGGAAGTTTCTAGTATAATATATATATATATATATATATATATATCAAAAGAAATTTTAAATTTGAGGGTGTGCACATTTGAAAGTGGCTCCACCACATCTGCTATGGAAAGAAGAGAAAAAGAATAAAGAAGAAAAGAAGATGGTGGCGAAGCATTATGGTTTCGTAGAGAAACTTAGTATATGCAATTGAAAAGGAAAAAGAATTAAAGAATAAGGCAGGTTTAAAATAATAAAATTAAGAGATTATATTCATGGAAAGAAAATTAAAAAGAAAGCAAAATAAAAAATACTTTCTTTTGTGACATTTGTGTACTAATCCCTTCATTGTAGCTTTGACTGGATTTGAAATTTGTTGAAAATTAAAGATAAACTTAAATTTTTGATTAATCACCTGGTATCCGAACCTCATTGAATCGACTAAATCTGGATTCGGAGCGTCGTTGCATATTAAAATTCCTTACCTCTCTCTATAAGAGGTGTCAGGAGTCGATCCTGAGACCTCTCATTCTTAGGCTGGTCTGGGCTGCATCACTACCAGTCCACCATCCCATGGATAAAGATAAACTTAAATTGAATCAACTATTTAAGAAGTATATAGAAAATTGAAGAGTAATAATTGAGTGTTAGTCTATATTTAATTATCACACACAAACATATATATGATAAAGCGCAAATTTCTTTATCTAAGAAAGGAGAGTCCGTAGTTGTAGCTCCTGATCGGATAGCTGGATCCTGCAAGAAAGTGTGCCTAGTTGGACCAGGTTTTAGCACTCCGAAACTTAAGTTAGTAGCTTTCTAGAGAGAGAGTCTCAAATTTTCAATACCTGGAGCCATTGTGCCTTAGGCTATTTATAGGAAGAAAGAGGGGTGTACTTAAATGCTAGCAATGTGATAATTGACTGTCAGAGCAGGTGAGTGGCGAAATGACAAGGAGTAGATGAGGGACATGGGCTTTGCCTTGTGTCAGTGGATTGACTGAGATGCTTTCCCATCAATCCGGTCGGACATGACGTGGCCCTTTCGTTGTCTTATGGCTCGCACTTTGGGGCACATTTGCTAATGGGCTTTGGGCCCTGCTAGGTGTAGTGGGTCGATTGTCTGGGCCTTGGAAAATATTATTTCCATGGTTATCACTTGTTCCCCCTCTAAAAGATCCGATCGGGCAAATTCTGCTTTCGACGGGATTTTGAATTTTAAAAGGTGCTCATCTGAAGAGATGCGTTCGTTCGGTTCGACCAACTATCTCTACATTTAATACTGTGCATGCGCATCGAGGTGGTGCTTCATTCTCCGTAACGTAATGATGGTTAGATGACACATGGCGACCATTCCATAGAGAAAGATTTGAAATATTCTAGAAGCTTTTGCCTATAAATAGGTAAGTTCAAGGCAATTTTTCTTCACTTTTCAGCGATCATTATCAAAACTCTGCCAAACTTTCTTCGCAAGCCTTTGCTCTTTGAAACTCTAGCGATTTTTTGCTTTCAAATTTTGGAGATTTCTCAGAGTTCTTACAAGATTACCCAAGTAAGTAATTTTTGTTCACTTGCCTTGATTTTTCTCGTCATTTATCTCGTTCTTTGCTTCTCCCTCTCCACCAAAGATGATTTTTATTAGCAGCCAGTCAATAGATAGGAGCTTCATTGAAGACTATAAGGACCGTGGCTCAACCTTCTAAACTAACAAAAAAGGAAGTGGTGAAGATTCTTTCATGGTACGATCTTTCTGCAGAGATGTCTGTAATGGCTTGCCCAAATTTCATGGCAATGATCGAGGGGGCCTTTTGGCCATGAGAGGAATGAATGGTTTATTTACCATATTTGGAGTTTAAACATGGGAATGAGGATTACTTTTGGCGCATTTGAGGTCTCAATTTCGAAGGGTTACGGAATTGCTCCAAACCAACTGCATTCGAACGGGTGAAGAGTAGTAGCTTGCTTCAAGATTCTCTGTAAAATAGAGGCGATGGCTCCAACTCTGGACCTGTTCACCCATTTCTTCTATATTTCAGGCCGAAGTGATGGGATAGAGTATTATTTACAAGCTGACAACAGAAAAAAATTATTCGTTGTCCTATCCTCCATGAAGGGCTTTAAAGAAAGATATTTTTTTGGTAGGGATGGCCGGTGGATATGGAGTTGCACTAATCTGATAGGCAGGAGCTACCGTTCTGAAAGATCAGATAGCTAGTCAATCCATGTATGAGAGCGACATCGAAAAACTGATGAACGTTGTGGCCAAGCATGAAATATCCTATGACTCCAACCATCTCTAGGGGACTTTGTTTGGATCTTCAAGCTCCGATGTTGGCAAAGACGCAGAATGTGAACAGTTGGAGTGAGGGAGAAGCGCACACTAACAATTATGCATTGCATGTGCATCAAATATGAATCAGGTGAATAAGATACTTATCTCGTTTCATCTCTGTGATGCAGCTACAGGCACAATGGCTAAAGAGGATGAAATTGCAAAGCAGCTAGCCGATCAGACGAAGGCAAAGAGGAAGTCTGAACAGGCTGCAAAAGAGGAGAGAAAGACGAATAAAAGGAAGCTCGTACCCTCTTCAGAAGTTCATGCTTCCAAGGGTGTAACGAGTGCTCCTGCTCCTCCCACCACTGCTACAGCAGCTGCTGCTGCTACTTTAGTCATTCCTGTCTCTAAACGAAATCACTAAATGATAAAACGCATAATGTCTTTATCTTAGAAAGGAGAGTCGGCAGTTGTAACTTCCAATCGAATGGCTAAGTCCTACAAGAAAGTGTGTTTGATTGGACCAGACGTTAGCACTCTGAAACTTAAGTTAGTAGCTTTCTAGAGAGAGAGTCTCAGATTTTCAATACCTGAAGTTACTGTGCATTTGGCTATTTATAGAAAGAATGAGGGTGCACTTGAGTGCTAGCAATGTGATAACTGACTGTCAGAGCAGGTGGGCAGCGAAATGACAAAAAATAGATGGAGGTATGAGCTTTGTCTTATATCAATGGATTGACTGAGGTGTTATTCCATCAGTTCGATCGGATATAACGTGGCCCTTTCCTTATCTTGTGACTCATACTTTGGGCTCATCCGCTAATAAATTTTAAACACTGTCAGATATAGTGGATCGACTATCTGGATCTTAAAAAATATTATTTTCGTAATTTTATATATATATATTATTTTTTTGTTTTTTTTTAAACGACTACTTTTGTTTTGACATTGAAATTAAATAAAATAAATAAAATAATTTGGATTTTTTAAAAAAGATGGGGTTGTTATTTATTTATTTATTAAATGAATTATGACTTTTGCTTTCGTGGTTGGACTTTTTGAAATTTAGCAAATTGTGTGGTTGATTACGACTTTAAAATGAAAAGGCTTACTGTAAGACTTTGGTTAATGGATTGGGGCAGGAGGGGAGGTGAACCAGAACGTGACACTCACATTACTTCATGCTTTATGAAATTTGAAGACTTTGCCATTTGACTCAAATTCCATACGTAAAAGCGTAATAAATAACTATATAAAATCAAAATAAAATACTCAGCTTTGAGTGTTTCACATCGTTTCCTTTTCCTGTTCATACACTCAACATTTTACCCATTAATTGATAATAATTGGTTCACTAAATGATCAACATTCCCATTTTATTAAAAATTATTACCTTAATGGGGGGCTATTTATATGATTATAAATTCCATTCGAAATCATAAACAATTAGGATATTTTGAGATTCAATAATTATATAATAGATTTTAGATAATATTATTTAGAATTTTTGTCATTTAACTTCCAAATAAATTGTTAAAGCTATTGATAAAATATAACTCAACCTTATTATAAATCAATGTAAAAAAAAGTATCATCACTTTGGTTTTTTGGGTCACATCTTAATTCCTTTTACCATCTTTTTCTTTTCAAGCATTAATTTAATTCCCTTTACGAACTTTTTTTTTTCTTTTTGAATTATATTTACATTTTACAAGCTTAGTTTTGACCCCAAAAAAAAAATTTACAAACGTAGTTAAGCCAAAATGGGAACGTAATGAAGATTAAAGTATACTTTCTAAACCAAAAATAAGGGCAAAGATGGCCTAATGATTTCAGAATGAAAAAGAAGAGGTGGGCCAAAGCCCGCTTATGGCCCACCAAATCATTGACACATCATTAATCCAAGCCCACTCAGTGTTAGCCCACGTAAGATCCTAAAATTCCAATTTGCCCTTTAAATTGCTCTTTTGCGTGTGATATCTGCTCTCTCTCTCTCTTCCTGAATGCAATCTGCCATTTGCATAATCTAAAGCTTTTAAATCGGATTGTAATTAACAAATATAAATAATCACACCGAGTTGAATGACTCTTTCTTGTCCTCTCTGCTTCCTCTCTGGCTTGGCTTCTTAGCCGGCCTTAAGGATCTCATCACTCTTTGATCTTTTTATCGAGGATTCAGTCCAACTCTTAATTAAATTTCATGTTATTTTGTGGTCATAATTTCTTTCATTGTTGCTTCTTGTCTGGGCATCGACAATTAATGTCTCTCACCTTGAATATCACGTCAAGTTTCTTCCTTTTTGAATTTTTACCTGGTGGGGCGATCTGGTTTTGGGTGTAGGTTGGTGGGTCTGATTTGTTTTTGTGCTCTGGATCGGTTAACGGTGGTGGGATCTGAAAGATAGAGTTCTGATTGAAATTTTTCTGGGTTTGAATTTGAAATGGTCTATTTCCATAGCTCAATCTCGGTCTGCAACTCGGTCGACCAATCAGCAACACCTATGGCAAATTCTGAGTTGTATCCGAAATCAAGGAATAATAATCAATTGCACAAGAATAGAAAGACAAATAATCATCTTACAAACTGTTCTAGTATCCCCGTCTGTGCCAGATCTCGATCGGCTGTTTGTTGATGTTGTGATATTGATTGCTGTTATTGGTGCTTGTGGCTTCTTGTTGTTTCCTTACTTCAAGTTTGTAACCACCAATTTCTTTGAATTTGTTGGTGTCATTCATTATGTGTTCAAAGAGGAGATTATGAGAAATCCGATCATATATGCATCTATAGGAGTTGGTACTTTTTGTGCTGCAATTGCTGCTTGGATAGTTCTTATATGTACAACTAGGAAATGTGGGAATCCAAATTGTAAAGGCCTAAGGGAAGCGGCAGAATTTGATATTCAGCTTGAGACAGAGGAGTGTGTGAAGAACTCTAATGGTACTTTGGTGAAAGATGGGGTGAAAAGGGGCTTATTTGAATTGCCTCGTGATCACCATCGCGAATTGGAGGCTGAATTGAAGAAGATGGCACCACCTAATGGAAGAGCAGTTCTCATTTGTCGAGCAAGGTGCGGATGTTCTGTTGGGAGATTGGAAGTTCCAGGACCAAAGAAGCACAAGAAGATCAAAAAGTAGGACTCTTTTTCAATGTTTGTTAATTTTATAGGGAGGATATAACCAATACAGGACTAGAATCATAAGGGAGAGAGGAGTATCTTCTCCAATCGATCTTCTGAGGAGCTGCTTTGTCGTTAAATAAGCTCATGGCAATAAGTTGTGAGGGATTTATATATATATATATATATACATACATACATACATTTCGTTATAGTGGAGAATATAAGAATCCTTTCTTTCATGATCTTTATTTAGTATTATGCAACAATTTTTTTCTTTTGAATCCAGTCTTAGATTTACTTTTATTTTTGTTTAACACTTGCATCATATTACGATAATTGTTTTTGATGAAGTTCCCACATGTTTATTTGTGAGTATCAGATTGGTGTCTAAACACACTAACTAAAGTAACTAGTGTAGAATATCTTGTAAACATACAAGACTTAACTTCCAATAGAGGAAATTGGAAAGTATTATCCTACGTGAATTACGTTGCTGCTAGGCATGAGGCTCTGGCTACTAATTGAGCAACTTCGAATCATGGACCTTGGTCCATGATACTTCATGATTTAGAGTCCTTATAAGAGATCATGCTTCTTCTCTTCTACTCTGAATAGCTTAAGACCTGGAAAGCAGTGCATGTGTTTGTTGCTGCACATTTTATTCTTTGATAAACAGAAGTTTGGCTGCGCATCTCTTATGAGTGTCCTATTCAGATTAGGGGAAGATAGAAATTAGAAAATGAAAGAATCAAAGGAGGACTGGGGCTTCTGGACAACAATTTCCAGGTGGTTGTGTAAATTTAGAGAAATTGACTGCAGTTAGTAACACTGAGTACTTATCATGAGTTTGGAGAAAATAAATCACAGAACTCCTCTTTCTTACCCTTTTTTTAGTGGATCCACAACTTTATTTAAATTGTCTCTTATGTTGATTCCTTCCGCAGCAGCTAGTGATTGCTATTTGTAGATGCGTATTTGGACTTGTATGGTACATATATCCTGCTTATAGTTGTGAACGAAATAACTTGTCTAGTTCCAATAGTTTTTGATTGGAAGATTCCAGCAACTTCTCCCAATATATCTCATGTTTATTTGTATGCAGGCTGATTTCCTCGTATTATAGTATATTGAACTGAATCTTTTTTTGAATCCTGCATTAGAATCTTTTTTCTGTGTCTTTCCAGTCAGTGGCATTTCCTTTTCCGATGGACCATGTACAAAGCATAGTTGATGTTTATGTGCTAGCTGTTCTTTTTAGCCTGCCAGTGAACCAAGGATCTTGCAAATTCTGATAAAATGACCCTTTCTTTGTGAATGAAGCAATCATTTGTCTCATAATTTTATTCTGTTTTTGACCTTTAATGATTTTTAACCTTTCGTTTTGTATTTGGTTTCTGAATATCTTGCTCAGTGCAATGTTATGAATTAGATGCGTACCGTAAGTTGTATTTCTTTCAAATATTATTTTTTACTGAAATTGTCTGTTGGAAATAAAACGATATTCTGATTATTTATGGAATGTATTACCTAAAGATCCAATTATAGTTGTGATTGCAAGCATCAAAGTTTCTTCCTGGTTTCTGGTTTGCTCTATGATAAGGCCATCATATTGGCATATATTCATCTCAGAAGGATATCTAAAACGCAGAGCAAGTGAGATAGGATTTAGTGAATTTGGGAAATGGAAGACTAATAGAAATTCTTATACTGCTGATGGGAGTGGAAATAGCTTCTTTTTTGTAAGCATGACCGTTGTGACTTTTTAGATTCTATACCTGAATTTCACTACCAGAATCCTAGTTGACAGGGAATAGACATCAAAGAAGATGAATGGCAAATATAGGACAAACTGGGGGCGGCCAGAAACCCGATATGAAGTCAGGATTATGAGCAGTTATCCTTTCTATGGATCTGTCGCAGTGATGTAGAATCAAGAACAACAAATGTCACAGCTTACTTCATTCTTCCTTAGACTTTATGGTTCTGATCTCATATCATCTTATCTAGTTAAGTAGGTAGAGAAGAGGGATTAGGTTGATAAGCATTAAAATATATTAATATCATTATTTCTTTGTTCTAATTAGTTATTTCAGTCTGACAAACTTTCAAAATTGATTATTTCATTAGTAAAACTAAACAAGCCATTACATAAAGATTTATTTGATTCAATTTTAATTTTTTAAGGATGAAATTAGTTCATCAAAACATGAGAGACTTATTTAATTATTCAGATAAATTCGAGAGGCTTATTTAGCCTTTCAGCGTATATATAAATAAATGAATGGTCCTTAAACTTATGGTATTTATTGTATTAAGTACTTATTTTTCTATTTTGTTCTTTTCAACCTCTAAACAATTATTTTTGTTTGGTTGAATTCCTAAACAATAATGCATAAATGGAGGACAATTTTGATAGATAACTAAGAGCGGAAAAGTAAAACAAAAATAACTGTTAAAAATTGCAATAAAAAAAATAAAATTCAAATTTTCTGGTTGCACAAGTGATGATGGTTCCATCAAATATTATACATAGTTGGGCCCCTAACTATACAAAACATGGGTTGTATTTTTTGAAAAAAGGTTAAAAAATACGGTATTTGAGGTAATTTCCTCAAACAGGGATTTCCTCATAAATATACACAAAAAAAATAAATATAACAAAAAAAACAACCGCTTATTTAATTTTTTCATTAATACAATTTTTTAAATTTTCAATTTCAAATACATGACTTTTTATTTCAAAAATACAACTTTTAACATTCTTATTAATTTTTCTATTTTCGCTTTCTCACTCCAGCTCCCTCTTCATCTTTCGCCGTCGATGCTCACTGGCTCAATGCAGCAAAGGAGCTGTGAATTTTTCCATTTTCCATTTTCACTCGATTTGCGGGAAAATGATCAAAGAATAAGTGGTGGGTGGGGAATCCAGCCCCGTGGAGGTAGTTACAAATCTCAGGAAATTCGAATGCCTCCTTCGGGATTTTCAAACAAACCAAGAGGAGGAGGCAATTGGGATTACGTTAGCAATAGGAGAGAGTTAGACAACAATGTGAACAGAAATCATAGAGAATTGAGTAAGAAGAATTAATGTTGTTCTCAATGGTGAAGATAAGAGTGTAAAGGATGCTGATTTTGGGCTAACTACACAGCTTGACCACCCTGGTCCGTCAGCTGGGAGTAATCTCCACTCTGTTTCAGCATCAGACATTGAAGAGTCGTTGCTGAACTTCGATGCTGTGCTCGCTGAAGATGGAAAGGATGAATCCCCGGATTTGGATGATATTGGTGAGAAGGTAAATTATGGTTCTTGTTAAGTGCCATTTTTTTTTGTAAATGCAAGTTAAATTTTTTGTTAAGTTCCAATTTTTATTCGTAAATCCAAGATCCAAATTTCATCTTTTCATCTAATTGTTTAAATGGTATAAGTTGATGCATTATACAGCTATCTATTATGTTAGATTTTAAGGAGCTTCATGTTTCTTTTACGTATTTCAGTTAACTAATTCATCTTTTGTTTCAAGTATGTTTTGACGTGCATTCATTTTTTACAACAGCGCAGACCTGCTATCCTTCCATGTTTGCAATTCCTTTATTTATTTATTTTAATTAATAATAAATTGTGTTTGCTTATTTGTCCATATATCAAAGAAAAGTGTGTTTCATGTTATGTTTTGTTGATTGAACATTATACTTAAGCTTTATTTTGGGTTGGAATATGTATACATGATACACAATATGATTGAACAACTAGTACACACGGTGTATACAGCTAATACACAATATGTATATATGATGTACATACGGTGTATATATGATATACACACGGTGTATTACACCCACACCAAAGATAATTTATTGATTCTTTGAAATTTCATATTGAGATTCATTGCTGATGTTGATTGAGCAATAATTACAACAATTTTTAATTAAATTTTTATTTTCATTTATAGCCTTCTTAATTTATAAATGAATTAATCCCTTGGTTTAATTTTTATAATTCTTTTGATAAATAATTTTACATGATAATTGAAGAAAAATAACGACAGCGTGTGTACATGGTATATACACCGTGTGTACAAGATGTACACACAATGTGTACTTGATGTACACATTTTGTGTACTTTATATATACACCGTGTGTACATGATGTACACAATGTGTATTATAATATGTAATGATAATATAAAATTAATATAATATTTAACAATATTTTTTTATATATTTTTGTGTACTTTTGGTATACACAATGTATACTTGATGTATACAACGTGTGTACTTCATGTATACAGTGTGTTATATTATAAAATAATTATATAAATTAGTATAATGTTCAATAATGTTTCTTTATTATAACTGTAAAACATATACATTTATTGTATAATGTGTACTTTTCATATACACAGTATGTATACTTGATGTATACAGTGTGTACACATTGTATATAGTGTGTGTACTTGATGTACACAATGTGTACACATTGATTATAGTATGTATACTTGATGTACATAATGTGTATTAAAATATGTAATGATAATATAAAATTAATATAATATTTAACAATATTTTTTTGTATATTTCTGTGTACTTTTGGTATACATAGTGTGTACTTGGTGTATATACTGGGTGTACTTGATGTACACAGTGTGTATTTTGCTGCTTTTGTTATGACATTCTGCAAGGTTAACCGAGGAGCTCTAAACTTGGATTCATGATTTGATTCTAACTTATGTGATTAGAAACAACAAAAAAAGAATTGTTAACTTTTTAGCATTTGCTTTTTCTCCTTCATGATGTAACTTTATTTGTATTGAATGAAAGCTTATGACTTCGTTGGAACTTTAATTCTTTGTACTAACATGGATGGGTATAAATTATGCAGCTTGGCAATAGTATTAGCTTAACAACATCAAGTAATGTGGGCATATATGGTTTATTTTGGTATAAGAAACACACAAAAAGCATAAAGAAATTACATTTCAAGCAATGGATTTACTGTGAGTGAGATGCTTGGCAATAGTGTTTGATTATGTTAAACTAAAATCAACGAGAGCTCCATCTAACTTATGTGATTAGAAACAACAAAAAAAGAATTGTTAACTTTTTAGCATTTGCTTTTTCTCCTTCATGATGTAACTTTATTTGTATTGAATGAAAGCTTATGACTTCGTTGGAACTTTAATTCTTTGTACTAACATGGATGGGTATAAATTATGCAGCTTGGCAATAGTATTAGCTTAACAACATCAAGTAATGTGGGCATATATGGTTTATTTTGGTATAAGAAACACACAAAAAGCATAAAGAATTTACATTTCAAGCAATGGATTTACTGTGAGTGAGATGCTTGGCAATAGTGTTTGATTATGTTAAACTAAAATCAACGAGAGCTCCATCTATAGCCTATATAACAAATGAAGATCTTCCCTTTCACTGGTAGGGGTAACACGCTGCCTTTTATTAGCTTGCTGCTGTTCATCCGGTTCTTCCATCATATTACCATCTATCATTTGCTTCTCATACGATTCCCCCTCTCTAATAACTGATTTAAAAATCTAATAATAACATTGGATAAGGCTAAAATTCTCAAATGTTCTTAAAATTCTTAATACATTAAATTACAACACGACATATATAAATCACCATTCTTCGAAAATACATAATGCACATACCCAAAAATATAAATATTTAATTATGGTTATGGAAGTTGATGTATTATTAATTAACAAAACAAAAGAAAACTACAAGAAGATCTCTGCTGCATTTGAGAGTTGATGCAATCCATTTTCCACCAGTTTCGGGTCTTCATGTGATGTAGTTGGATTTCTTAGACAAAAAGGCAAGATCGCCATTCTCATTCCCATCATTCATCCTGTCCAGGTTACTAGTAACTTCCATCGTAGAGGTCTCTAGCATTTCAATGGAGCCAGAAGCAAGTCTCCCTGTCAAATAATATCTTCCGTTGATTGAGATATTCGCTCATCAACTTTATTTCTTTGACATAATTCTACATCTTTTAGAACATGGCAGTTTTCAATAATACCCACATCAGAATCATCTGAGGCACATATTGATGTTTCTGGGGATGAGGCATCATCCTCTCCCTGCATAGAAATTCCGTTGTCTCTCTCTTAAAAAACAAGCTAACTACGGCACAACTTGAAAAATTTAGAAAAAAACATGTTTTGGGTATTTTTTAGATAAATCAAATGTAATTATTAGGGTAAGAACATAAGAGCTGGGCTCCATAAGGATAGCACCAGTACCGGCAAAAGTTCAAAAGAGCATAATATAAGTCAACCCAAAAAATACAAGTCAACCAATGTCTATTTGAATGGACAAATGCAAATTCCATTTCTAAATATTTCTATTGTTAATTTGTACGAAAAGATGGGTACAAAAGAGATTTTCCACTAAAAATACTAGAAGCTAAAAAATGAATAAAATAGACATCCAAGATAGTGTTCACATTTAAATAGACATGGCACACCTATAATAGACATTAACGTAAAAGAGATTAAGGAATAACCAAAAAAAACTAGTGAATGTAGGAAATAAACAAGCTGGCAAGAAAAGCATACTGTGGTAAAGAGTGTACAGCTTGGAAGAAGCAAAAACCCTTTAGAGAACAGTTTGCGATGTAGGAAGCCTGTGATGTAAGATAGTTAAGAATTATACTTCGAACTTGAAAACAACGCAAAACATAAAATACAATCAGACCTATCCAAAAAGTTATACTTCAAAGTTATGAATAATAAAATACATAGATAATAATCAGACCTCACAAATTTATCATAAAAAGTGAACTAGCTTTGAGAAGAAAATTTTAATTTCACGAGATACTAAAACACATGCCTCTTCTTTCTTTGTTTCTTTATTTCCGTTTCTTAAAGAGGCACCAATTTTGGAGATTTTCAAGTAAAAGTAGAGTATAAGGGCATCGGGAACTTGTACAACACCTTTAGGTTAATATAGTTTTTTAATTTAAAGTGCATACTTAGACAACTCTATTTGTCATAATTGCATAGCGGGATAACAGGGAATATGTGAACCCCCTTTTAACCCTGAGCTGCCAAAAACATATTAAAACAAACAATAAATCCAACTAATATCAGCAACAAATATCCAGCTAATATAACCTGTAAACTGATTTATACTACAATTTTTTTTCCTAATACAACATGAGAAGCATCACATCTCTACCCTATAAAGAACAAAGGAACTATAAACTAAAATATTGCTTTTTCATGCTTTCTGTTGCACTACCAGACTTAAAAAACAACCTTCAAATTCTCAATGCATTCAACTAATCACATATACTGCTACTGCTATAAAAAGGGGGATGGCCTAATTATAAAAGACTAAGAATTTCCATTTTGTTCCAACCAAAACCAAAACGAAATGCTCTCCTTAAGAAAAGATCAACTTAGAATTTCCAGCATCATTCTTGAAAGGCAGCACCCAGAAATCAAAATGCTTGCTGCATTCAATTGCTTTGAGAATATTGGTAATTTATATTGAACAAAAAAAAATAAAAAGAAAAGGCAAGTTTCATCAGTTAATGCCTTGCACAGAATCCTCCCTCTTTTAAATTCCAAGATATTTTTAACCTAAAAACAATATCATGTTGACCAGCTGCAACACCAACTATAGATTCATGACCAGGCAAGCTTTTGTTTTTTTGTTGACAAAATAAATTGAATGGAAAAAAGAAACGAACACAGAGAGACTAAAGAGATAGAAACTAGAAGAGCAATGAACTAGGGGAATCAAAAAATGGAGAGCTCTGAAAATAAAATTCAATGACAAAGAAACCGAAATTACCTCATTTGGGCTTGTTCTCTCTTCAAAATCAACCAATTCACTCATACATACTGAATTTTTTCTTCGGGAAGGCTTATACTTTGAACACCTGATATTGACATTGAACCTTTCATTTTCATTAAAAGATTGAAACTTCGTGCTGTTATAAAAAAAAAATTCCGACCCAGAACATGAGAGCCCCACGAACCCATTAACTGAAAACTCATCTTTGGATCCTCAAGGACGGCGAACAGATAAACAGGAGCTCCAGCACCGATGCAATTAATGTATTTTCCGGCCTTGAGAAAAAGAGTTGTACAACCAACAATGTCGATGAGAGAGTTTCAGTTATAGTTTAAAAAAATTGTATTTTTGAAAACAAAAATTTAGAAAACGAGATTTATGAAAAAATAAGAAATGGGTTGTATTTTTTGAAAAAAGGTTAAAAAATACGGTATTTGAGGTAATTTCCTCAAACATTTTTGAGAAAATTGAATAGAATACCATTTTTATTGGTCAAATTTTAAAAATACCTCCTTCTTTAAGTCAAACTTGACAAATAGCTTTTCTCACACAAAAATTTTAAGTAAATTACAAAATAACCTAAACTACTATATAAATGAAAAACTCAATATTAGATAATTTAAATAATGAATATCTAGAATTAATTAAATAATTGGAAAAATAGAAAATATAATTATGACAAATAGAAGATTAATACAAAATATTCAAATGCAATTAAGTCCAAATGCGGAACTAATAAAAAATTTATTAAATCAAATAGATAATACAAATAATTTAGAATTAATAAAATATAGAATCTTAAATAATTAAATTTAGAAAATAAGATTTTAACTGCTTTAAATCAGATTAAATATTTATTAGAATATATTGCTAGAAAAATGGGACATAATGAATAAAAAATGGATGAAATAAGAAATATAAATGGATATACATATGATGAACAATTTTATCAAATAAACAATAATTTAAAAATTATAAACCAAAATATAAGAACCATGAATAACAAACAATACAGTTTTACAAGTACCTTATATGCAGATGATAATTATAGTGGAGGAAGTTTAAGTTTACCATCTAACATATTTAAGAAATCTAAATAAGAAAATACTGAAGATAAAATGGATAAAATATTTAATTTGTTAAAAGAAATTAAAGAAGAAGTAGGAGAATTAAAAATAAGAGTAGAAAAATAGAAAAAGGAAAAGAAATAATAAAAGAATCAAAACAAGAAGGACTAACAATAAAAACACATATGTTAACTTTAAAAGATGGAATAGAATTATATGAAAATAATAAAATAAACGAAGAAAATGTTTTAAATTTGACATACGAAATAGACAATATAAAAATTAATACAAATCCTACAACAACTCCATTAAAAATGAAAACAGGAGAATATTTAGGTGTCATTAATGAAAACGAGGAGGAAATATTAAAGGGAAATATAGGAATAAGGAAATATGAATTAAATAATGAAACTTTTGTAGCAACAAATACAATAAAAGATTTATTACAAAGATTTGAATTTGTAATAAAAAGAAAATTTATAGGAGATCATTGGTTGAATCCAATAGACACAGTAAAGAAATTAGGTAAAGAATATTTATGAAAAATACAAAATTTAACAATATGTAATATGCATTATTTAAAACAATATACATTTGAATTTAACAAGTGTTATTATAATATAGCAAAAAAAGATATATTACAAAGTTCGTAAATTAAATTATTAAAGCAATCTTATATAACTAAATTGCCAAAAATATGGGGATTAAAATTATTTAATTAAATTCAAAATAATAATGAAATATTAGAAGGAACATTAGGATCTTATCAAACATATATATTTAAAAAAATAAATGAAATGTATAATTAAGCATATGAAAATAAAAAAATAAGAAGAGCAATTAAAGGATGATTATCTTGTCCAATTTTAGCTGAACCAACACATTGGGGATGTTATGATAGGAACTATAGAAAGAAAAATAAAAAATTCTATAAACCAAAATTTAAAAAATTTTATAAAAGAAAATTTTAACCATTTAAGAAAAATAAATTTTCTAAAGGAAAATTTTTTAGAAAAAATAAAAGATATAGTAAGAAAAATCCTAAAGAATGTATATGTTGGATATGTAAAGAAAAAAGGGCATTATGCCAATGAATGCCCTAAGAGAAAAAACAGAGAAAATCATAAAGCATATAGAATATATAAAAACTTAATAGAACAAAATTATGAACCTATAGAATATAGTGATATATCAGAAAATAAAAGCATATATGAAATAGATTCTTTATATAGCTCAAATGAAACTTATGAATCTGAAATAAAAAATGAAGAAATAATTAATGAATTTAGATAATGAAGAACAAAATATAATAGATAATAATATATTTAGTTATAATAAAACTTTTGATGAAGAAAATTTAGTCAACTAAATAATCATAAATTAAATATCAAAATAGATAATATATTTAAAAATTCATGGTTTAGTAGATTTTATAAAGCAGCATATATAGGTAAACATTATGAATCTGCCATAGACATTTATAATGCCAAAGGAAATGTTGTAATACAATTAATAAACAAAGGCGAAATAAATAAAGCATTAACAAAATTACCAAATAAAGATATATATTAAAATTTATATCTAAGAGCAATACAAATAATAATAAAAATACATTTTAGACAAGGAATAGATAGCCCTATATAGTTATTTTGCATAGATGATAAAATCCTAAATGACCCAATAGATGCTTTATTAGGAGCAATATCAGGAAATCTAGTGTATAAAAAATTAAAATTTACTATAATACCACATTTTTCAGTAAGCTTACAAGATAAAAATATAGATCAAGCATTAAATTTATATCATAAATGACATATAATAGAAATGACGGGAGGATCCAAAGTGTTTTCAGTAATTTATAAAACTATATATGCATTTACTACTAGTCATCATAAAAAGCTACAAAAAGATAATATTAAATTCCAAGTAGAAATAGATGATACATTCTCTGACATAGTTGAATATATACCTTCAAGACAATTAACACCAACTAGCATGACTATTCTAGATGAATTAACAATGAATTTAAGACAAAAATAAAAATACAGGAATTGTACCAAGAATAAAACAAATAGGAGAAAGATTATTAATATCTTCCGGAGAAAATAACAAAGAAAATACACCTCAAATTAAAAATAAACCCATAATTATAAATGAACAAAACATAATACATTCTCAATCAAGACGAAGTCTAGATTTACGATCTTCACTAAAAACTACACAATATCATATCTTAACAGAATTAGATATAGGAGGAGAATGAAAAGAATTAAAAATATTAATTGATACTGGAGCAGCAAATGGTCATATCAATGAAAGTTTAGTAATTCTATTTAATAAATACTATCTAGATACAAAATACGAATTCCTAGACTATTTAGGAAATAAGCATACTATAATGGTCCCAAATATCAGATTAGTTGGAAATAGTATTTTTCGATAGTGAATAGTGATACTAGGGTGAATAGTACCTTCCCAAATTAAAATATATTTTATTTAATTATTAAAAAGAGCATGTCAGCAGGAGCTTGTGGTTCAAATTTGGAATTAAAATAGTGATACTAGGGTGAATAGTACCTCTCAAACCGCTGACATAATCTTTCTTCTATAGCCAAGCCCTCATCTAAATAAGCACTCAAACTCTCTATCATACTCAGCTACTGTACGGTTTTCTTGTCTCAGCCTCCAAAAAGCGTCTTGCATAGCAATCTTGTATTCAGACCCAATATATTTCTTCTTAAACTGATCAATAAAGAACTTCCAATTCAGACAGTCTGTAGGTGTATGTCTCCGAACTGAGTCCCACCAAATAAAAGCTGGACCCTGAAGCAAGGCTATGATACCCTCAAGCTTCTCTTCTTCAGAACTATGGGTGATTTCAAACAATCTCTTTATTTTAAAAAGCCATGCCTCAGCAGCTGCTGGCGTTAAAGGGTCTTCACCTGAAAAATCCTCTGCTTCCAGTCTTTTCAACTGCTCCAATATAGGTCTTCTTCTAGGCGGAGCAGGCTGCTGAACCTGTATCACTGGTGGCGGTGCCTGAACCTATGCAGCCTGAAGTCGCTGCTGGATGTAATCTGACATCAGGTTAAGGAAATCTAGCTGAGGAGGAGGCGCTACTAGTGGAGGTGCCTGCTGCTGTGGGACCTCCTGTTGCCCCATATTACTTGAGGCCTCACTCCTGTTATCGCCTGCCTCACGGCTCGGCTCTCCAGACATCTTTTTACTATAAAACAAAAAGGAGCAAGAATTCATTAATTCCAAAACAACTTCTCAAAATAACAATTGGCATGTATATAATCAATTTAAATCAAACATTGCATCCACTCTGATCTTAGAACCGTCTAAACCATAGCTCTGATATCACAAATTGTAACACCCTTATCCCTCCTTAAACTGTACCGGAGTACCGAAGACCAAAATTTTTTTTTTCTTAACTTTTATACCTAAAAACCTTATCGACATTTACTTAATCAAAAACTACCTTTCGCCGCTGACTTATAACTGTCCACTTTACTATGCAATTAATAAAAATTTTGCAATATAACGGCTGTACATAGTACTAGCCCCCTGAAAAGCAAACAAACCACACAGCCTCTCAGAGGCACAACAATAAAAAATAACAACAGTATACATTCATTCCATCCATTTTATTTGTTCACAATCCAACACTACTTACTAAACTAACTTCTGTTTACATTACATAACCATAAGTAAAATTTGTACTCATATATACATGCCAAAATTATACAACTAGAGCAATCTAAAAGAAATTCTGCAATCTGAATTCTTGCTCCAGCTCCTGTATACCTGCGCGCAGTAAAACTACACGCTGAGCACTCAATATGCTCAGTGGTGACTAATAATCGATACATTTCCTAACATTTTGATTATTATTATTCTTAAGTATTAGCATATAAATATAAACATAATTATAAAATCAGTTATTATCACCGTTAAAACAATAACTTAACATTTTCTATAAGATTATTCAATTTAGTCACATAATTACAATTTTGCTATTATAGGCTCAATTATAATCTTTAAACTGATAACTGCAGCAATTTACGTTTCTTTACACTTAATTTGTCAATTATAAGCAAAATTACATTTTAATCCTTGTTGTCCATAAAATTCACTTTTTAAGTAATTTAACTATTATCTGACTGTTTTATCCTTAATTAATCAATTCTCACTTAATTTACTAACTTTTTACACTTTTTGGGAAAATTACCATTTTGCCGCTAAACTTTTCTTTTCTTTCATTATGGTTCTTCTTCACTTTCTTTTCCTACTTTTCATTGTCTTTTCATTTCTTTCTCAATTTATTACCATTATACCCCTAGTACAGATCCGGCAAAAAATCTCAGACCGGATACACGGAACATGGACCCCACGGGCCCCACTAAAAAGAGAAATGATTCCCAATGAACCATTCTCAGAACACTGCACTTTTCACTTTCACATTAACACTTAAGCTATGGAGATCAGTGATCCTACCCATAGCAAAGCAAGTCGCCATGACTCTGCACCGCGGTAAAGGGTGTTCCTATGGCTAGCCAACTATATCCAGAACTAGTTTTTACTGCCAGACTAATTCTAAGGGCACAATAATAATTACTTTATTAATTCTTTTCAAGTCCGAAAAATTCAATAATTGACTTTTTATTTCTTTTCGTTGACATTAATTTAATTTCATATAAATTAACCAATTTCACCATAATCAATAATTCAATTATTTTCAATATACATATTAACATTAAATTCTAAATAAAATCACAATAATTTCAATAAATGCCAATAAAATTTATTTATGCATTATTTATTATTTATTATCATTTTTTATTAAAATAATTAATTAATTCACTATAAATCACAACTTTTACTATATACATACACTATAAATAATCTTGAAAATTCCCAAATTAATTCTAAATATTCTGTAAAAAATTCATGGACATTAATTTTCATGTCTACTATTAATGTAAGCTAACAAGTATTATTTTTATACAATTTCTCACTATATACCCTAATGATTAAATTTGGCCAACCCAAATTCACCTTCCTAAAAATTGTATTTCTTTCATTTTCATCTTCCATTCATCAATTCTCTCACTTAATTACAATTACCCTCTAACATATTTACAACAATTAACAACTTTAAACATTTGTGCCCTAATTACATAATTAAGAATGATAAATATTATTTAAGAAATGATAAAAATAGTAATAGTTAACAAGTGAAAGATAAATTGTAAATTAATAGAATTTTAAAAGGAAACTTAATTGGAAATTAGTCCGCAAGCTAAATTAGAATGCAATCATTAAGTAAAATAAGTCTGAAAAGGCTAGAGGCATTAAGGATGAGAATGTAATAAACAGTGTTGATGTATAGATCAATAATATAAGTATTAATTATTAGAATAGTAATAGCAAATAAATTAGTAATACTACTATAATGTTAAAAAATTGATCAAAAGGTATAGCAAAAAATAGATAGATCACAGTAGTAATGAAAAGAAGCGACAGAAAAATTGATCATGAAAATAAGTGATAGTATTGCTTGAATTATAAAGTTAAAATTATGCAGTACATATAAAATAAAAATTATAAGTAATATTTATATATAAATTATTAGTATTATATAGAATAATTAATAATTATTGGTTTTTTCTGTACAATTTGGTATAAGACAATTCGGTACAGTTCAATATAGTTTTCAGTCAGGTTCTAGGTAAAATATCCAGATCCGTTCCAAATAAAGTCAACGGTACAATTCGATTCGGTTCTAGTAAAAAAATCAACGATACAGTTTGACTCTAAATTTTTTTGTTAGGTACTTCAGTTTGGTATAAGATCCAGATTCATGTACATCCCTACTGACGACCACCAACACTACCCCTACCGCCACTACCGCCATTATCATCACTATAGCCGACGCCGACGCCACCACCAGTACCACACTGCCACCAAATTTTTAAACTAATAATATTAAATGTATAACTTAAATGCAATTGTACAAAAATTATATTATAATCCGTAAAATTTTTTATTTTATACTCAAATGCTTTGTCAAATTCATTTTTTTAATTTCTTTATTTTTTATTTAATTTTTCCTTTAAAAATGCTAATTTTTGTAATAATATGTAATCATTTCTTTATAATAACTTTAAATGTCAAATTGGTTGTTTGGAATTTTTTATATTATGTACTAGTGTATGTTGTAACATAAAAATAATTACAAGTAGAGAAAATGATGGTCACGTATACCATGCCATCTAAATCTTTTATCATTTTTATATTATTTTAAATAAAATAATAATATTTTATTTTTAACAAAGCTAGTTAGAAGTAGTAAAGTTGGACAATTGAATGTTAAACTATTATAAGAATTAAAATTTACAAATGATGGGTGCAATTTATCATTTGTTGTGATGTCTAAATGCTATTAATCACATCTCTAATAACAAAATAAAAAGATTAGGACGAGGTATAACGAATAAACGGATTGTAAGTAACTAGTATATCAACTCGATTAAAAACAAATGATAAATACAAATCCCCTTGGAATTGGATTAAAATTTCACTGAAACTGAAAAAACCATCGTGAAAGAAAGCAAAAGAAACAAGAAGAGGTGGTTAGGTTAATTATTAGAGTTGTTTGACCAGTTTTTCTATTAGAATTCTATTAAGATATTAATGCCTCAAATTAAGGTTGATTTTTTTGGCCGGCTAAAGCCTTCCGGTATCCGATTCAATCTCTCACTGGGTGCCGACTAATTTCGGAATCGGGAAATCGTCACAATTAAGGCTCCTGCCCCTCTCCGAGAGGTGGCAAGACTTGAACTGCAGTCTGGTCGTCTAGCTCAGCCTGTGTTGCCAACTGAGCAAACCGCACCAAGGATGATTATAATCGAATTTCTGTCCAAAAATAAATAATTCAATAATTCTTTCTTTTTCTTTTGTTAACAATAAAGGGAAAAGACTAATCTACTAATTTCCATCAGTCAGTTTCATTCTCAATTTCAGTAGAATCATCAGAATTATTCGAACCAGGATCCGAATCAAATACAACCACATTCACAGAAACCAATCCCCTCCGCAGGCGCCGTCCGTTTTCACTACCATCGCCAAAGTCAGCAAAGCCATATACCAACGGCATCAAGGCCCGACAAACGGGGGCAAGTGCCATGAATTCCTAGCCACTTCTCAATGCAACCGGAATGAAACTGCATTTCTCTCATCACATCTAAACAAATAGCGCAACCTTCCGTGACAGTAATTCTAGGCAGAGCATCGATCGCGGCCTTGGATGCAGGCAATGCCGCAGATTTGCTGATGTAATCCTACCCGAACTCGATTAATTCGAAATTCAAAATTTTTATATTTTTTTCATCCGATCATATCTTATATAAATATTGGGTTCCTATCCGATTAACCCATTTTTTCGGACTCCGATCCGAATAACTCAAATTTTATTTTTTAAATGTACATATTTAAATTAAAATCCTAAATTAATACAAATAAATAATATTAAATGCCATAAAAATATTTTAAAAATACAACAAACTAACAATTTTAAAATTACATTAAATATATATTATATATTAATTAATATTGTAGAAAAATTAGTTTTTTTTTATTTATATATTTAAAAAATTGGGTTATTCGGTCGGATTTTCATCCGAACCAATCCGAACCCGAAATATATCTAATATCAAAAACTGAATCGATTCTATTAACCCAATTAATTCCATCCAAATTGATCGGTTCGGTTTGAATTTATCGGATTAATCGGGTCGGGCTGGTTTTTGCACACCCCTGCTCGTAGGCCTAATTGAAGCAACTCCGCACGGGTATATGCCGGGCATGGATTGTTGTTGGCCATCGTTATCCATAGTTTTAGAGAGAGAGCTAAGATTGGTTAAAAACTTAATATTAAATTTCTGTACTTTATGAATTATTCACATTTGTCTAAATTATGCTGAGTTGACCAAATTAAAATATATAATTTATTAATTTCGTGCGAAATTAATTTAAAGTAACAGTATAATTTACAAAAAATATAAAAAATTAAAGAAAAATCAATTTATAATTTTTTACATATCTAAAATATTTGTGTTTTTTTTGGTGAATACTATTTTAATTTTATTAATTTTATATAAGTTGAATTTAATATTAAGAATATAAAATAATAGAAATTCAGTATTAACTTTTCAAATATAATAATATAATGTAAAGAAAATGTTAAAATTTAGGAATCTAAAATGTATTTTTCTTTGCAATTAAGGATTAAGGGGCGCCGAATAGTTCATACGGTCCAACCCAAACACCCAAATGGGCTTCTTTTTTTTTTAAGTTGGATCTATTTATAAGATTTAGATACATTATAATTTTAAATAAATTTTATAAATAAAACAAATTAACATAATTTAAAAATTTTAATATTAATAACATAATTATATACTATTTTAAATTGAATAATAAAAATGATATTTAATTAAGAAAAAAATAAAAGAAACTCCATTAGTCCAAATATATTTTGAGATTCTAAAAAAGTACTATGTTTTGACGAAAAAAACAAATATATTTTGATATTCACCAATATGAATTTTATACCAAAAAGAATTTTTTTTTTTTTTGTAAATTCTAATCAATTCGGTTATTTGCATTTCATATACTTAAAAATTGAACTAAACCAAATTACAATAGTCAAATTTTCACAAAATTATTTACTTTTCTTTCCACAACTTATTATAAATCCGAACAATAAGTCCATAAATAAATAATCAGCCCACTGCCCAACTGTGTGTAATGGGAAATAATGGCCCTTCCGAACCTAACTATGTTTTACTCATTCCGTCCCATTCTAAGATATATATTTTTTTATTTTTTACGAAAATTAAAAAAATAATTAAAATATTTCAATTTTATAAAAAATTTATAGTAATCAATAAAAATATTCTTTTATATTTTTAAAAATTTTATTTAATTTTAGATAAAAATACGAGCATCAACAAAATATTTAATAAATTGTATAATAAATAAGGATATATATATAAATATATTTTTTAAATTTTAAAAAATAATATTTAAAGTGAAATCAATTATAATAGAAAAAATAATTTTTAAAATGAAATGGATATATTTTTTTTTTTTTGCGAAATGCACAGGGTATTCTGGATGGGCTCCAACTGTGGAAGGCACCTTTAAGCCTGTACCACACCCAGACTAATCCTCGTTCGCACCGTGTCGGCCCAATTAAGGGGTAGTATGCTGGCCAATGTGTTGCTCCGTACGTGAGGGGGATCGAACCCCTGACCTCACTTAAGGGATGAGAGTGTCTTATCACTCACACCAACCACAATTGGTTAAATGGATATATTATTAAGCATTATTCCATCCGCCGTTAAAAAATAAAAA
>JBBPFJ010000479.1:0-56297 GCA_037975025.1 Excoecaria agallocha
GATCATGCATGATGCAACCAGATGAGATATCGCATAAATAAACAAAGTTATTCATTTTATTAACTTGAGTAGGAAAAGGTACATCATCACAAAATAATTTAGGAATGTAAATTACATCAATAAAAGAATCATCTTCTAATTTAGGGATGGCCGATGCAGCAACATATAACTTTCTTTCTTCTAATAATGTCTCCTTCTCCAGAACTATAGCCTCACACTTATCCTTCTCTTTGCCTTTTGCCTTGGTGGCTAGAGACTCTGGCATTAATACCTCCTTGGGCGACCCCAATCTAAATCAATGATCTTAACCATAAAATCTTCATCCCAGAGCTTTGATATAGGTTTGATGGTTCCAGCTGACCAATCAAAGATATCATCAAAGATCTCGAATCCAAAGATAACCTTTCCTTGAATCACCATAGGTTCGGCCTCCCTACAATACTTGCATTCTTCAAATGCTGGCATAAAGCTTTCCAAAATACGAGGAACTTTTCCCGATATCTCATGTTGTTTCTTAACATCATTCCTACAGTAATCCAAACCTTTCTTGTCTTTCTGGCCAATTGGAGCAATAGGTGTAGGGATCCCATGAGAGTTTTTTCCCAATCCGGTACCCAACAAATAATTCATTTTCTTCATCATATCAACAACCTGAGAGCTTGCAGAATCTGTTTCTTCTCCCTCAACAATAATTCTGACCACTAGAACCCATTAAAAGGCTAATTAGCTATACTCCAAATAGAAATTGAGTTCTCTTTTGCTGCCTTAATAGTAACCTATCACTCTCATGTGGAATTCTAACCATCAAGTGCAAAGTTGAAGGGACCCCTCTTAGTTTGTAGAAACTAAGGTTGCCCTAGCAATAAAGAGAAATTAGACTGCATTTGTAACACTACAAACTCTACCTCAGTCTCAATCGGTCCTGTCTTCACTACTGCTCTAAAAGTACCTTTAGCTTGACTTTTAAAGTTATCATAAGCTATTATAGTAAGTTAAGACTTAACGAGCATAGTTTCATCAATACCATAAGCCGCCATTGTTGTAAAAGGGTATATGTTGATAGTAGAACCGTTATCCACCATTACACATGCAGCATGTTTACCATTCACCTCAGCCTTAATGTACAAAAGGAAATTATGCTCATATCCTTCCAGGAGGAGGTCCACATTAGTGAGCACAATCTTTTCCTTAGAATCCCCTTTTTACCATTTTTAATAGCTCAAAGGGAGATATAGTAGTGGAAAAAGTTGACTCATATAAAGCTTCTACCAAATTTTTCTGGTGGGAAGGCGATTGTCTTAGCAGATCCCAAATTGAAATCTAAGCATATGCCCTTTTTAAGTTGTTTCAAGATTAGATTATCCTCTATGGCTCTTTCTTCTATGGAGGCAGCGAGTTCCTACGGTCTTCAAACCTCAGACATAACCTTACCACTCCTAATGATAGCTTAAACCATTTTTCCATTTGTTGCTTCCTTCTCATCTTCATCAATTTCCCACAGGTCCTTTGGCTCTTCTTTAACCTTAGCTAAACCCACTTCATTATTTGTATTCCATATATACACTAGCCAAACTGATTCTCCCTCATTTGTTGACCCCTCTGCATTTGCATCTGAACCGTTATTACTTTCCTGAGCCTTATGAGTATAGCCAAATACTCAGTGCCATACAAATCTTTGAGAATATACCATTCTAGTAACCTAAACCTAACCCTAAAAACTGGTGGTGGCACAACATTATAAGTTTCCTTCTTCTTAGCTCTCTTTTTTGGATCAGGAATCTATCGAGAATTAATCATGTCTTGGATACAATCCCTCAAGGTATGACAGTAATCAGTCTCATACCCTATGTGATAATGGAAGTCACAATACCAAACAAATTTGTATCCTGGCTAACCTTGACTCCTTACAAGCTTAGGTGTCATAGGCTGTAACTTCCCCTCTTTCATCAAAAGACTAAGGCACCAAGATAATGACTTGCCTAACTTCGAGTAATGGAATTGGCTGGCCCCTGTTGCTAACACCTCAACATTTCTTCCACTGTTACCCCCACTGCCACTATTATTACCAGCACTCTTGCCAAATCCTGAGTTTTTAAAACCTCACTTGTTATTAGGATAACCTCTATTATTCAAACTCGCAGCATTAGCTTTTTGTTCCAGATACTCTCCCTCTACTTTAATGGCTATATCTTTTAAGGATTCCTAATCCTTCAACCCTTTCATCTTGAGACCTTTATTTAGGTAAGGACTAGCATTTTGAATGAACAAGTGAATATAATCCTGCATGATAAGTTTCCTCTTCAACTCCATTACTTTATTCCTCTATCGATTGAGGTACTCGTGGAAGGAATCTTCAAGTTTTTATCGTAACAACTTTAAATCCTTTAATGTTACTTTTATACGTGTGCTACAATCATACTTCTTAAAGAATTCTTTCATCAATCTCTCCTAATCTTCTTTCATCTTTCTATCCAAGCTATGATACCAGTCAATAATGGGGCCCACAAGACTAAGGCTAAAGAGATCCATCTTCTATCTCTTAGTAAGGGCAGTTCTTTTCATAAGTAGAACATAATACTTGATGTGAGCCAATGGGTTAGCTGTACATCAACCATCATCAAGTCAAGCATCTTAAATTCACTAGGTAAAGCATCTTCACCATCTAAATCAATATCCTCGGGACTAAATCTTTTCCCAACTAATAACATCCGAGTCAAAGCCTCCAAATTCTCTTCCATCTTTTTTACAATAGGATTTTCCTCCTTAGGGATAAGGTTCTTCATCATTTGAGGGGCCCACAGTTCATCCTCTTTATCAATTATAAAATTATATTCAAGACCCTTCCTCGAGCAACCTCCTTTTTTATTTCTCATGGAGCCACATTTGTAACACCCCGATTCTATAACCTAGCATTATTATTGAATCATACATCATTAATCAATTCTAACATGTTATTAAATCATCAAGCATACTTTGATCATACTATTGTATCATCATACCGATTATCATACACATCTATTAGGTGTTACTTTAATGATCTCATACTTTATCTCATGTGCATTCAAGGTTTACTATCACTATTCTCATATCATACTTACTTGTACTATAGCATGCATCTCATGTGGTATGTTCATTTCTTTAATTTATACAGGCATACATATACAATTCTTTTTACAAAAGTGAGCATATACAGCTCAACATGCCCAAACTAGATACATCTTTACATACACTTATCTAGATATGTAAAATTATATAATATATATACACATCAAGAAAATTCCTACATCAACTTCTTGTAAAACCTGTGTTGGTCTTTCCTGATGTCGAAAATGTCCCTGAGCAAAACTCTTATCTATTGAACCTATATGGATAAAATAATCCATGCTAAGCTATAAAGCTTAGTAGGGAAACAATTCATGATGGATAGCCACTCACAGCAGTCATCGGCATACACACCTAACATTTATCATATAAAACATAATAAACAATAATGATAAGAAATTTGCAATTCTAGCAACATCTCAAGTATATGAACAATAAGGCAAAAAAGATAAACAAATATTCTAGCATACATATTTCATATGGTTGATTGATACACTCTGAACATTTATATTTGTGATACAATACTATAATTAAAATCAATCATATAATCCAACATTAACATTTGATCATTTCATGCTTTGATTTAGATACTGTAATCATTACTATAATTGGAATTTAGCCTGCTTAAGTTTTGAAAGTGGATAAAAAGAACTCTAGATACCTTTAAGTATTAAAATGGTAGATATTCAAAGATATTGAATCTCTAAACCCAAATGGGGCAAAATTGTAATATAAACCAATCGATCGGATCTAAATAAGGTTGGCTAACAACCTAAATGAGGTTGTTTATGATCCAAATGTAATAATCTATATATATAACCCAAACGAGACCAAACTCTAGTAGCTACAACTCTATCCCTATAGGCATGCCTATCTATCCATAGTTAAACTCTATTTGTAGGAAATATTGTGTTTAAGTTCATTTCATATATTAGGCTTGCACTTATATTATTCCACTTACACATGTATATAATCATGTAAAAGATATACCATCTTTAGTGCACAAACATGTATGCACATTTCATGTAACAAGTCATCTATATGTAATTGAATATATATATATATATATATATATATATATATATATATATATATATATATATATATATATATATATATATATTGCGATCATTCGCTTTAACATGTTATCCATAATTAAGCATATTATGCAAAATTGCATTAGGTCACAAAATGCCATATGCATTTTCATTTAATTTGGAATGCTATAATATCTTGCTAGATAATATTTATAGCCTTTGAATTAATTTATTAATTCATTGCCAACATTAAATGGACCTATAGGATCGCACATAAAGCATTGGGCTTAAAATATTTAAATTAAGTATTGGGCTTTTAATTAAAGTCAAATTAATGTGTGTAATGGATTATTAGATTGCTATTGGACCTTGGCCTATGAGAGAGAGAAATTCAGCCCACAAGGTTTAATTTCAATTAATTAAATGTCTTGTATTAATTTAATTAATTGAGTTTTAAAGCCTAAAAGAATTATGATCAAATAAATCACTTAAATAGGAATACTATTGGCCGAAATTCCTAGAGAGAAATAAAGGAATTTCGACATATCCTTTATATTAATTAAGTAGTTTATTTGATTAATATGTCTTGTATATTCCTATTTAATTAAGTGGTTAATTTGATTAATATGTCTTTTGTTTTTATCTTGGATAAATTAAAAGAGTTTTTATCAATAAATATTACTTATTTTAATTAAGTGATAAAGGCGAATATTAATTATCTTTAGCTAATATTAATTATCCTAAGGTAGTATATTTGAGATTTATCACTTAATAAATAAGATAATATATATATTGGATGAGAGAAAAGCAAAAAAAAACAATTTTTGTGTGGCGTGAATAGTAACTCGTGAATAAAAACTCTCTTTCACAATTTTATTTTGGCCAATTTTTCACAAGGAGAAAGGATTGTTCCTCATTCTCTTGTGATCTTGGGTAGTAATAGAAACCTTAGAGAAGTGCAAAATCAAATTTTGTAGCTTCAATCAATTGCCATTACACGATACTTAAACGGAGAGCTAGCAATCTCGATTTTAAGCCGTCTTTGCAATTGTGTATGTGAACATAGAGAAGAGTGGCGTAAAGGTTGTTCTTTTGGCATTGGCAAAGAAGATCAAAGGTTGAATAAATCACTCTTGATTGCTGGTCATCACCAAAACCAAATATTGAAGTACATCTAAAGTTGTAAGTTTTACAACCCTAAAATTGCATGTTTCGTTTCTTGCTTTGGAATTGTATGGTATGTATGATAAAATTTTTGTTTTTCTGCTGTGTTATCATCACCATCATACCATGTCATATTCCATCACATATATCATTGTAGTCATATACTTTGATAAGTTATCTATAATTGAACATACTTTTATGTAGTCATGTACTTTAGCATGTTAACATTTGGTATCATATTTGAGCATAGACATGTTATTTCAATCAAGTAACAATACATACCTATTCCTGAACTTGCCATAACATGCCTCATAGTCAATGCTTTACAATGTGGTATCATCACTTACCCACCAAGTTACATCATATTTTATCAATTATTTCTTTATATTGCAATACTTTACATTATATTATCCTTGTAGCCATACATTTGACATATTAACATATAGGCATGACATATAATTGGTCTGATGTCAACAAGTGCAATGAATTGACAAGTAATAAACTGGGGTATTTTTAAGATCGACAAGTATCAAACCAAAGGGAGCATAAGATTTGGTGCAAGAAAAGTGATCGATTAGAGATATATGCTTAAAAACTTATCCAATTGTTGTTGGTGGTGTGTGTTTAATGGTAAAAACAATTAACATGAAAGTAAAACTAAATGAAGTATATTTTATCAAAACATTTAAAAATATAATTTTTAAATTTAATAGAAATAACAATAACTTAAGTTGTTGTTCAAGAAATCTAATCCTCCCCATCTCCATGCAAGGTTCATTATTAACATAAAATTCATGTTTCAATGTGGATAACCGATCTAAATCCCTAGTATCCCATTTTGAAGCCTACTATTATAACTACTCGGTATCCCATTCCAAATCATACCCAATAGCCAGTATAAGCATGGATCCCAAAACCTAGGTGTGAACTAATATCCCATTTTGGAGCTTACTAATCCAACACCTATTCATTTTACTCTCTTTTTCAGATTTTACAACACACTAACCCTAGATCTAATAGCTCCCATTCTGAAAGTTTCATATAAACTATAGTATATGTAAGGAAACATTAAGCACAAATGGCATGAACATTCATCAAGCATCCATTCATCAATTTGAATAAGATTAATATCGTAAATACTTGTAGAAATATCCTCACCAAGATAAGCATAAGGGAAAAGAAACATCCAAAACATACATTGAGAAAATAAGTTCATATTTCTTACATGGTTAGGGGATTCAAAGATCCCTAAACAACAAAAAGACTACTCACTACTCATAATGTAAATAACAAGTAAAAAGTAAGATGAAACTATAAAACCCATTTGGAGTTGTAGATCTGAAGTTGGTGAAGCTTTCTCTCTTCTTCTCCAAGCTAGAACTTGATTACAAACTATGACTTGAAGTATAACTAAACTATAACTATATATTTTTATGTTTTTAAAGTAAAACTATATTGAAAGAGTAATTTTTACAAGTAATCTATGAAAACTAAGTGTGAAAATCCTAAAGTATGAAGAAACTATAAGCTAAACGATGGAGGAAAACCCTAAAGCACAAAAACCTAAAAATATCTCTTTTAAGCCAGATAAAAATATAGTTTTTATATAGGTCTACAGATGGACACAACTGAGACACTTTGGTCTTGACCTAGTCAAAATAGTTAAAATAATATTATAGCAGAGGACACGATTGAGATACTTTGGTCTCAGTTGAGTGCACCCTTCTGGATTGAATCAACTTTAAAGTTTGCATTAGACATGGTGGAGACAATTGGTCTCAGTTAAGTTCCTTGGTGAAATTTTACATTCTAAGGGCTTGCAGGGCACATGGTTAGGACAAATGGTCTTGGACAAGTGCTAGCCTATTTTCTGCACAAAATTCAAGATTACACCATTAAACACTCCCAAACTTCACAAATATCAAAATAATGCTATTTGGCACAAAAAGAGAACTTTAACACTTAAAATAGGTAAAACATGCAAAAAAATGCAAACACAAATAAAAAGTACACTAAAAATAAACACTAAATTGGAGTTATCAACTACCCCACACTTAGCTTTTTTTTACCCTTGAGCAACTTGACAACCAAATTCCTGTAAACCCAAACTTAGGAAAAGAAAATACAAGTTCAAGGAGAGCTTAATAACACTATAGTAGAAGTCACTAACTATTTCCCTAAATCAAAAAGAATTCAACTTAAATCATACTAGCTAGTCTCCTATTGTGTATATGCGAGGAGTGACGGAGACTTTTAACTTAAAAACTCTAGTGTAATTTGAAAATTGAGAAAAATATTCGTATGCAAAATTTGCACATACAATTTCTCTCTTGAAACTCAAGAGATACCATAGGCCTCTCCTTTAGCACCAAAACCTGAAGGTTATCTTCATAAACAATTCTAGATAAAATAAGATCATTAGATCTTAAATAGGTTGTAACATGGTTGGGGTATGGCTAATAGGGAAAGTGTAAGGTGTATGAAATAATATAGCCATTCAATAACTCCACTCAACCTAATACACCATAAAACTTTTCAACTCGCATTCTACCCTTTTCTCAATTCACAAGAGGTTTTAAACGTCGGACTACCTAGAATGTATAATGATTTCTCAAAATTTAGAATTCTAAGAGAAGGATTACACCACAATGTTCACTTGATAATGCCATTGCATAATCAGATTGCAAGCTCTAAAATTCCTTCTCTCATTTCAGGAAGCCACCCTACATTTATTTCAAGCTATATTCAATCTTTATTTCTTCATTTTATTTACTTGTCTTTTTTTTTTTTGAAAAGAAACAAAAATAGGGGCTTACTATACCTGGAATAATCCTTGCATTTACGAAATAGTCCCAAACTAAGATTCTCTTTGATATTAAACCCTTATGTTAGCTCATTTCTTTTGAGTCTCACAAATTTTCTCCTACTCACTTCAAGAATGGCCAGTTCTAAAGGGGGTAAGAAAAAGGTTTTTAAGGTTAGGACAATTAAATGAGTACCAATGAAAATTCAAAATTTGGTACGCAATTAGCATACCTCAATAGGCTCAATGGGGTTATGCAAGGAAAACAATTCAATACTGGGTAGGTATAAAGTCTTTTAAAGGCTTACCAAGAAAATTTACCTTAATCATTTCAAGCTTTATGTTCGAATTACTATGAATGTTTTAAAGAGTGAAAAGGAAGGTTCTAATGCTCTAGAATTCCTATTCGATCACCTTCATACACTATTTTTTTTTAAATAGACCTAAAGTGCATAAAATTTTAGGAGAACTACTAGTATCGATCTAATTGAACCTAAATAAAAAAGGTAAACAATCGACAAATACACTTTGGTCATTCAACTATCGTAAATAAATTTTTCTCAATTTAAGATCAAAGTGTCCACAATGGGAATAACTAAGGGCAAACTAAGCAAACATGCAAAGTTTTTCAATAACAAACGAAGATAATCAACCTAAAAGGAAAAATAAAATACTAAATGAGGAAAAACTTTAAAACCATTAGAAGAAAACAAGATGTGAAAACAACAAAAACAACTGCAACTGAAAAATAAAAGGATAACATACTAAAGAAATAACAACACACTGAACTAAATATAAATGTAAAAGATAAAAGATACACAAATGAACACAATTTTAAAAACATAAAAATAATAACTAAACATTAAAGAAGTTCCAATAACTAGATTAACAAGCCATAATGACATAAAATAAAGATAAAGCTACTGTGGTGCTAATTAAAACAAGTAAAATACCCAACAATTTCAAAATAGTTCACAAAACATCTCTAAAAACTACCTCACCTCACACTTAATACTTTTATTGCCCTCAGCAAAATAAAGACATAAAATTCACAAAAATGATGGGTTAAGGAAAATCCCTAAAATAATTACTCATGTGTAGGAGAATGAGGAGGGGGAGGATATTGGGCATCAAAATGAGATTGCAACAGCCCTATGACGGTGACTATCTGGTCCATCCAGTTGGTTATGGTGTCAAGGTGGTTAGTGATAGCAGTGTATTGCTCATTTAAGAGGATGATGATGCCCCCTCTATTTGTTGGTGCTCCATTGCTCCCTCGTTCACTACTTCTCTATAATGCACTCTGATGGAAACCATTGTGTACCTTTGCCTGGGAACTATGGGTCATTAATGAGAATTGATATATTCTTCAACATCTTTTTGTCGATTATAGTGGGGTTACTAACGGCTTTCCTAAGTTGGTGAAGTTGATATATCGAGCCAAGGTTGTAACAAAACCACCAAAATCAAGTTTTGATTCCCTCTTCATGTAAATCTTTAAATCATAAATCTTGGTTATGATGAATTTAGCTCCATTGAGGCAAATACCATGCTCTATTACATATAAGATAATGGCCATTGCCATAATAACTAAAAATTGCCAAAGCTAAATATCGATGCATGATCCTCAACTCGTGATTCTTCAAATGATGGGCCTTTATATTTCTAGCATCGAATGTTGTATGATCCTCCTCATCATAAATACCAAGCCAAAACTCCTGCCTATTCAGATTCTCAATCCCTGTTGTCGTATATAGGTCAAAACCCAAGACAATAGCAAACTCATTGAAGCTTATTTTGTGACGAGTACCATTGAGCCAAAAGCTTACATTGCCTTCATCTATATAATTGTTCTTTCCGACTCAAAATTTGACAGTGGCTAAAAAATCTCGCACCAAATAGGGATAAACTTGTTCCTTCCATTCTATAAAAGTCCTCCAGCCCACATCATCAATCAAATGGTTCATTGCACTACTCAAATGAATCTCTTGCATAAGCTTCATATCGATATAAAGGGCAAGTAGTCTTATCGATGAAAAATGATCCATTCCTCCTTAAACTCATTTGGAACCTAGCTTAGAGTCTTTGGCTTTAGAGGCTTTTGAAGGGCAAAAGATGAAGATCCTACCTTTTTTCGGGTGCATTTAGTTGCCACTTACAAAAATAAGAAACTCAACATAAGATTCAAATACATTAAGAGTAAACACACAAAGCAAGAGATGAAAATTGAACAAATAAAGTATGAAAATGCATCATGAACATGTGCTTCAAAAGAAAAACAACTAACAAGCATGCAAGCACAACCATAAGTTAGAATGACTACAAAGCTTGTCATAAGAAAGAAAAATTGATGCCTTAAGCACACACATTACAATTAAACTTATTTAACAAAATAACACATTCACTAGATGAGGCTAACAAAGCCATATTAACTACAAACTCAAAGGAAATAAAAACAATAAAAGAAAACTAAACTAGAATAAGGTATAAAACACAACATAACCTCAAACTTTAATCTACTCGAAATAACTAAGGCATCGAATTGATAAGCACCAAGGTAGCATTCTCTACATATTTAAGCACACAAAACAAGCACATAAACACATTACACTTGTCTAAAATATGCTTTTAAGGAAATTCATGCACATAGAAAAGAAATAACTAGGCACGGTAGGATCTCACTTCTTTTAGACATTTAATCAAACAATTAGCATGCATAATTGATCATTGCAGCAAAATACATCAAATTAAAATAAGCACCAGCAAAATGGTGATCCAAATGGTTTAAGGTGACAAAGTATGTCATAAGAACAAGAACTAAAATGGAAATTTTGGTTTAAACCTCCAAACCTAAATCTACACATGCATTGTATACAAAGACACTCCAAATGGAACTAATTAATAAACAAAATCCAAAATGCTCATAAAAAAGGATCATTAAACTAAGCATGCTCAAGAAAACAACAAACTTAGATAAAGAGATGAAGTGAAAATTAAAAAAAATGGATACTTACTTGATTTGATGCTTCAATCAAAGAAAATGCATGAGAAATGTAGGGGAAAGATGAAAGAATGTCATATTTTTTTTGAGAGATTAGAGGGAGAAATGAAATGAATGTGAAGCATTATACTCTTAGGAGTGTATTTATAGAGGGACATAATAGAGTGCCCTAGGGACATGGTTAAGACCAAATGGTATCGATTGAGTTAGACATATAATCTAAAATGCACAATTTCAAAAAATAAAAGGACACGGCTGAGACAAAATAGTCTATGCTGAGTCCAGCCTCTATTTTTTGAAAATCCCAATTGCACTCGACTGAGATCATTTGGTTTTGATCGAGCGACCCCCTTTTGTAACTAAACATGCTTATGCACATGGCTAAGAGCATTGGACCTTAAATATGCAACTTAGACTTGAAATTGTACACAGCTGAGATAAGTTGGTTTTAGCTGAGTGACATATTCTAGACAGACACTCTTAATTACACACGGCTGAGACTAATGGTCTCAATCAAGTGATGCCTTCTGCCTTCGAACTAAGTTGTTACACACTGTAGAGACCAAATGGTTTTAGTCGAGTGCCTTATTATGGAACTCAAACACTAATTAGGATATAGCTGGTACTATTTGGTCTCAATCGAGTCCAACAAAATTTTTCACTTCCTGAAAATCTTCACACCCTTATCCATGCATATGATCATGACAATTTGAACAAGCACAATATTTAACACCGCTTATTACACTAAGAGCAAAACACAAAAACAAACATTAAACATAAATTAAAAATATAGATTAAAGGAAACAAATTCATATGTTAGAAAAAATTATAGGTTTAACAAGTTGCCAGCTTGATTTTTGAAGCTCTCATGACATGTCCTCTAAAGTGCTGACCACCGATGCGACTTCAAATTTGGAGTCGGAAGTAAGGCTTTAGATGGTGACCATTTACTTTAAACTCATGACCATCTTCTGAATGTTTAATTGTAACTAATCCATAGCAAGTGACCTCCATAACTTCATAAGGTCCTTTCCATCTTGATTTCAGCTTTCCTGAAAATAGCCAAAGATGACTATCGTAGACCAGCACCTTTATGTCCAAAGCAAATTCCTTAGACACTAGCTTGTTGTAATGCCATTTCTGTATCTTCTCCTTATATCTCCTAGCATGATTGTATGCCCTAAAATCTCATCTCTTCCATCTTATTCAATTGTAAATCCTACACTATAAAGATCAAAGTTTAAAAATCTTATGGACTAATAAGCTTTATGTTCCAATTCGATCGGTAGATGACAAGACTTGCCAAAAACTAACCTAAAAGGGGGATATCCTTATAGGTTTCTTCGAATGTTGTCCTATACGCCCATAATGTTTTATCAAGCTTAAGATACCAATCTTTTCTAGATGCATTAACTATCTTCTCTAAAATAGATTTGAGTTCTTGATTTGGCACTTCCACTTAACCATTGGCATAGGCATGATATAGGGTAGTGATCTTATACCCTAACTCCAATTTTTTCAGAAAAGTTCTAAATTCATGGTTGATAAGTGTTTGCCACCATAATTGATTATGGATCTAGGTGCTCCATATTGGGTGAATATGTTCTTTCTCAAAAATTCAAGTACTACTTTGGCATTGAAAGTCCTGGCGGCTATAGCTTCTACCTATTTTCTCACGTAATTTACAGTCACTAAGATACATTCAAACCGTAAGATACTGGAAAAGGTCCATAAATATATTCCCTGTAAGTCCAATAACTCTACCTTTAGCATATTAGTTAATGGTAATTCATCCTCCTAAAAATATTTTCTACCCTTTGACATCTATTGCACGATTGAATGAAAATTCTCACATCATTAAATAAAGTAGGCCCAATAAAATTCAGAGGAAAGAATTTTTGATACCGTTTGATTTGGCCCATGATGTCCACTGACTTCTCCACTATGACACGCCTTGATAATGTCTTATTGCTCTTCCTTAGGAATGCACCTCCTCAACACTTGATCAACATACAATTTGGAAAGATAAGGGTCATCCCATATGTAGTGCTTTGCATCGGCCTTTAGCTTTTTTCTTTGTTATCACGTATAGTCCCTTGGCATTTAACAACCTACAAGATAATTCACAAAATTATCATACCAAGGAATAGCAACTTCACAAGTAAACAAAGCACATATATGCTTATGAGAAACAAGTCTAGGATCTCCCCTTTCTCAATATGTTTATGCTCAATTTGAGATAAATGGTCTACCACAAAGTTTTTTACCCCCTTCTTATCTTTGATTTCTAGGTCAAATTCTTGCAAAAGGAGCACCCATCTAATCAATCTTGATTTTGACTCCTTCTTGAAAATGAGATGTCTAAATTCTATATGATCGGACCACACCAAAATTTTTGCACCAAGCAAGTAAGATCTGCACTTCTCAAATGCAAAGATAATTGAAAGAAGCTCTTTATTGTTTGTGTTGTAATTGACCTGAGCTCCTATCAAGGTATAACTCATATAGTAAATTACATAAAATACTTTCTCCCTTCTTTGTCTTAACACTGGTCCAACTATAAAATCACTTGTATCGCACATTAGCGCAAATGGAAAATTCCAATTCGAAGAGATAATTATAGGAGCCAAAATAAGCCTCTCTTTCAAATTATCAAATGCATGAAAGCCCTTATTTGTAAAAATAAAAGGAGCAATAAATTAAACAAAGATTTGGCAATCTTAGAAAAATCTTTAATGAATCTACGATAAAAATTTGTATGCACTAAAAAGCTCATAATTCCCTTGATGTTGGTTAGGGGTAGAAGTTTCTCAATGACCTTAACCTTGGCTCTATCTACCTTTATTCTCATTTTTGAAATTTTATGCCTTAACACAATTCTTTTCCTCACCATAAAGTGATATTTCTCCCAATTCAACACTAGATTAGTTTTTTCACACCTTTTTAGCATTAAGTTGAGATGCTTAAGATAACTCTCAAAATCTCTTCCATATATGGTGAAGTCATCCATGAAAATTTCATAAATTTTTATATAAAATCATGGAATATTACCATCATGCATCATTGAAATGTAACCAATGAATTACACAACCCAAAGGGCATTTTCCTATAGGCAAAGGTGTCATAGGAATAGGTAAAGGTTATTTTCTTTTGATCCTCAGAGGCTATAGGGATTTGTAGGTACCTCAAACACCTATCTAAAAATCAATAAAATATATTCCTTGCTAGCCTCTCTAACATTAGATCAATAAGTGGTAAAGGGAAGTGATCTTTCCTAGTAGCACTATTTAACCTTCTATAATCTATACATACCCTCCAACCCATAATCGTACAAGTTAAAATGTGCTCATCAAGCTCATTCTTAATCACTGTCCCCCTTTTAGGCACACACTGAATCGGACTCACCCATTTGCTATCAAAGATAGGAAAGATTTACCTGTGTTAAGCAATTTTAAAACTTCCTTCTTAACTACGTCTTGCATTGCCAGGTTTAGTCTATGTTGAGGTTGCACCAATGGTTGGCACTTTTCTTCTATCAAAATTTGGTGGGTGCAGTAGCTTGGGTTGATCCCTTTTAGGTCCAATGTCTCCTATCCAATTGCTTTCTTATGCTTTTTCAACATTTCAATCAACATCTATTCTTCTATTCCTATCAAAATAGAAAATATAATTACTGCTTTTGGTCCTATTTTCTAGAAATACATATTTCAAATGAGAGGGAAAGGGTTTGAGTTTAGTTTTTGAGTCTCCATTTTTTAGCTCAATCCCTTTTTCATCAGAATCTCCCTCTTCATACTCTTTTTCTAGCTCTTCCATAACTTTTTTTCTCTACCTTAGTCAAATCTCCCTCTTCAACATCATTATCCAAATAATTTCTTAATGGATCATCAAACATAATTTTCTATTGCATTTCCTCTCCACAATCCTTTATTGCATCCATAAAGCATAAAAACTCCTTAAATTCACATGATGGGTGCTTTATCACCTTATTCAAATCAAATACCATCTTCTCATCGTTGAACCTTAGAGTTATGGTTTGCCTACACACATCTATAAGTGCTCTTTCTATATTTAAGAATGGCCTTCGCACAATCAATGGAACCTTCTTATCCTTATCCATATCCATCACCACGAAGTCAACTAGAAAAATAAAGTTGCCCACTTTAACTAGCAAGTCTTCTATAATTCCCTTAGGATGCTTGATTGAACGATCTACTAGTTGAATTGTTATTCTTATTTCTTTGATGTCTCCTAACTTCAATTTCCTGCATATTAAGTATGGCATCAAATTTATGCTTGCCTCTAGATTACATAGTGTATTACCTACAAAATTTCCTCCCAACTCACAAAGTAATGTAAAACTACCTGGGTCTTCTAACTTAGCAGGAATTTTATTGGAAATAATTGTACAACAATTTTCAAAAAATTGTGCAATGCTACCCCTTTTAGCTTCTTTTTATTTGAACAAAGATCTTTCATTAATTTTACATATTTCGACATGTGAAGTAAAGTCTCAGCAAATGGTAAATTAGCATGCAATTTCTTGAACATATTTAAAAATCTCTCTAATTGCTCATTATTTTCTCTTTCCTAGCAATTGAAGGATATGTCAAATATGATGCATCAAAAGGAAAATTATAATTTATGATGTTATTACCCTTCTCATTTTGCTTTGAAACCTCCTCTACATTCTTAGGATTAGAATTACATACCTTCGTTATCAGTTGCACCTCTTTAGAAGAAGATGATGGTAGGTTACCTTGTTCGGTTCTTTGGACTTGCTTACCACTCCTTAATGAGATAGCCTTAGCTTCTTCCTTGGGGTTTCGATTAACATTCAAAGGAAATACATGAGGTGGCCTTCTTGAAATAAAATTTACAATTTGGCCTAATTGAGTCTCTAAATGTCTTATTGCTGCATTTTGGTTCCTATTCCATTGCTCTTGAGCCTTCCACCTTTCCTCTTAACTTGTCATGAATTGGTTATGGCTGATCATAAATTGAGTTTGAGTTGACATCAACCCAGTAAACATTTCCTCAAGATTTGGCTTCTTTTCTTATGGTGGAGGCTGTCTATTCTGAAATCCAAAGGGTTGATATAGTGTTTGGTAAATTTAAGGTGGTCGATATGGTGCTTGATAGTGAATGTTTGCTGCTATGGTTTATTGTTACTGGTGGTAGTTGTTATTTTGGTTGGCTTGGTTATGAGAAGATGGGTTAAATGGGGTTCTTGGGTTAGTGTTTGAGGTTGAGGCTTGGTTTCCATCTCTCTATGAGAAGTTTGGGTGATTTTTGCATCCAAAATTGTAATAATTACTAAATGGATCATTCCTTTTATATTCATACAAGGCATTCACTTCTCTCATTCCTTGGGTGTATGGCTCAATTACCCTTGCATCACTACTTGAATTTCCTCCTTCAAAAGCATTACCTTCTTGGCTAATTGCTGACACATTTTGAACTTTTAGCCCATTCAATTCCTTCTTCAATAGCTCCAATTGAGCTTTGAGCATTGCCACTTAATCCATGGAGTGAACTCCTAATCTCCTTGTTAGTGCCTTTAAACAAGAACATTGAGCTTCATTCATTGCCATTTCATCAAGAAGCAAAAAGGCTTTTGTGAGACTTTGTTCATGAAACTTCCCCCCAAGATGGCATCTAATAAAGACCTTGTAGTTGATGTTGGGAATTATCAGTTACATGCATCTCATACATAAATAGAATTTAAAATTTTTAAACAATATATCTGATCTTGCCATGAATTTACAATATACATATTAATGAGAATAAGAAAAATTAGCTTTGATTTTTGTTGTACAGTTGATTTTCCTTCTCACCGAGTTGTCGTAAACCACAGTGTCCAAAATCGAACACCTCCAATGAGTAATCCACACTAGAGAAGGAATGAATGAACCAACCAAGAAGAGTACAAGGGGCTGGCAGAAATCCCTTGAGTTAGCAAAGGGAAATGGTGGCTAGGGTTTTGAAGGAGAGAAAAACTTTTTTCTCTTAATTGTTCACTTAACCCTAATTCCACATCTCTTGGATTTTTATAGTTAGGTTAAAAAATCCAACTTCATAATGGGATTAGGCTCTTTAAAATTGCTGGAGAATTATTAATTGGGCTTCTGGAATTATTTATAACTATTTGGGCTCAATTAAATCCAATTTAATCTCTTTCACAAAAGACTGTGCACAAAACCCACAAACTAGGCCGCCCTTTGTACATATACTTGGATTTAATTACCCAAATGAATTCCAAATCCAACCAAATTAAATAAGTAGGATTTATAACACTTATGTAACATATTTAATTTATTTTGGTTTAAGAAATTGGCCTCTAAGGCCTTCTGTTTGGAGTTGACGTGTGGCCCTTCTTCTGGAGGGTTTTTACGCCAACTTCACTTCTCTGGGCCTCTGTAATTCCTCCAATGGATCTATTAATTATTATATCAGCCCTATAACACTTATAGTCCAATAATAATTAATTATGAAATACATTATTTCAATTAGGTCCAATTTTACAAACATTTCTCAAAAGTTCCGCGAACAATTTTATTTGATCATAATTAATTAAACTCTTTAATTAATTATTCTCTTATTCACTTCTCTACTCCCATAATAATATCAAATATTATTATCCTTATAATTTTACCATTTTATCCTTTTCTCTATATGTGTGTGACCTATTGGGTTCCTGTCCATATTGGCAGTATAATATGTAATTGTGATTTTTATTCAAAACTCACATTATTTAAACTCCTTTAAATCATTTTATCAATCCCTATTGATATTCTTGATACACTATTATACAAGTCATGATTGGCCTCTAGCTAGGCATCATGACTACCCAAATGTCAAGAAAGTCAAGTGGTTTGATTATACCTTTCCATAGAAATAGTTACCATGCAATTACTCCTTTCACCACTATTATCTCAATTAGATTATGAGTATGGATTTCTATCAACTCATATAAATCTAATTATGTATGTTTTATTAATTTAAACATTGTTCCCAAAATGCACTCCATGAATCTCTATCCATCTTGGCATATTACTTCAACCAGAGATTCTCTGAACAAGGCAATTATAAAATCATGCGAGATAACTTCCCTTACTAAATCTGGGATGGTGAATCATTTGTCAATCACTCAACTATCTTCAAGTAGGTCATGATATACCCAATCTCCTAACTATGTTCACTCTCAGTTGGAAGTAATTAGTTATGGAGTCAAAATATACCACTTGCTACTTAAGATAACTTTGGTGATTTCAAGTCTAAGGATACTTGCACAACCGCTATGAAGAGATTCCTCACGGACATAGATTTAATATCCATGTGAGGATTCTTTTTGCAGGTCTCCAATGAACTTGTTCTTCTAACAAGCATCCACATGTTAGCTTTGATTATCTTCCATAATCACAGTTATGAGAACCACTGCTTGAACCATTCAAGAAGCATAACATGTGCTAGTTTGTCCGAATTAACAATGTCCTATCTTGTTAATTCTATGACTAGGGATATTTAGATATTAACACATTTGCATGCAATAGATATCTCATATCATGAACACTTTCATGATTATCTTTGCACTGTGTTTATAATATCAAGGACTTCATTTATTAATTTAAGATTTACAAACTCATGTATTTAAATATAGCATTAATAAATGAATAATGCCTTTTATTAAGAATATAAATTCATACATATGAAATTCATCCCTTTTACATGGGCTCTAAGGCATACTCTCTAACAATCTCCACTTGTACTAGAGCCAATCACTCATATGTCTCAGACCCATGCTATTTATATGGTGATCGTGCTTTATCTGGGAAAGTGCTTTAGTGAGGGGATCCGCCACATTATCATATGTAGGGATCCTTTCTATTTTCACATCATTTTTAGCTACTATTTCCCTCATAAGATGGTAGCGTCTGAGAACATGCTTGGATCGCTGATGAGACCATGGTTCCTTTGCTTGCACAATGGCTCTATTGTTGTCATAATATAAAGGAATCAGTTCAACAATGCTAGGCACCACTCCTAGTTCAGATATGAACTTTTAATCCAAACTGCTTCTTTGGCTGCTTCTGAAGCAAACAATGTACTCAGCTTCTGTCGTGGAATCAACAGTTGTTTCTTGTTTGGAACTCTTCCAACTAACTGCTCCTCCTCCCATTATGAACACATAACCAAACTATAATTTACAATCATCTTTGTCAGATTAGAAGCTGGCATATGTATAACCATTTACTTCCAAACTGCCCTTTCCATATACCAAGAATATATCCTTAGTCCTTTTCAAGTACTTAAGGATATTCTTGACAGCTGCCCATTGTTCCTCTCCAAAATTGGATTGGAATCTGCTTGTGACACTCAAGTGAATGCTACATTTGGACGTGTATATAACATAGCATACATGATAGAACCAATTGCCGATGCATATGGTATTCTATTCATACTCTCTCTATTCTCTAGTATCTACGGACACATAGACTTAGAAAGGTGTTTTCCCATGCACCATGGGTATAAACCCTTTCTTAGAGAGATCCATATGGAACTTCTTCAATACCTTATCTATATATGTACTTTGAGAAAGGCCTAGCAACTTATTGGATCTATCTCTATAGATCCTTATTCCCAGTATATAGGATGCTTCTCCAAGGTATTTCATGGAGAATTGCTTGGATAACCATATTTTAACAAATTGGAGAAGAGAAATATCATTTCCCATGATCAATATTCATCCACATATAGAACTAGGAAGACAATTGCACTCCCACTGACCCTTTTATACACACAAGGTTCATCTTCATTCTATGAGAAACCAAACTCTTTGATTGTCTCATTGAATCATATGTTCCAGCTCCTAAAGGCTTGCTTCAATCCATAAATGGATCTTTGAAGCTTGCATACCTTTTGGCCATTTCCTGATGTGAACCCTTTCGGTTGTGTCATATACACATCCTCAATCAGATTTTCATTTAGGAAAGTTGTCTTCACATCCATTTGCCAAATCTCATAATCATAATGAGCTGCAATGGCTAAAAGTATTCTTATAGACTTAAGCATCGCTACAGGAGAAAAGGTTTCATCATAGTCAATACCTTCTTTTTGACAATAGCCCTTTGCTACTAATTGAGCTTTATAGGTAACTATATTACCTTTCATGTCGGTCTTCTTTTTGAAAACCCATTTACACCCTATGGGTTTTATCCCTTCAGGTGGTTGAGTTAAAGTCCATACTTTATTCTCATACATGGAGTCCATTTCAGACTGCATAGCCTTAAGCCATAAATCACGTTCTGAACTGTTCAAAACTTCTTGATAGCTTGTAGGCTCATTGTCCTCTACTACAGTTATGCCTCTATCCGAATCAACATGAAATCCATATCTCATAGGGATAGAATGCATCCCAGTAGATCTTCTAGGATTTTGTGTATAATCAGGTTCAACTATAATCTCATCATAATGAAATTTAGTCTCGAGTTCAATCGGTTGATCTACTTCTATTTGTGGGTCTTAAACTTCACCAAGTTCAATTTTATTCCCACTATCCTCTCGTAGGAGAAATTCTCTTTCCAATAAGACAACATAAATTGAAACAAATACCTTTTGCTCTAAGGGATGATAGAAATAATATCCAAAGGTTTCTTTTGGATATCCCACAAATAAACATTTGTCAAACTTAGCATCTAGATTGTCTGACATTGTCCTCTTCACATAAGCAGGACAACCCCATACTTTCATATGAGAAAGCGTGGGTTTCTTGTTATTTAACATCTCATATGGAGTAACATCAACCGATTTACTAGGAACTCTATTTAACACATAAACAGCAGTTTCTAGTGCATATCCCCAAAAAGACTTAGGCAAGTCTGCTCGGCTCATCATTGATCGAACCATATCTAATAATGTTCGATTTCTCCTTTCAGATACACCATTGTGTTGTGGTGTATATGGTGGAGTCCATTGAGATAAAATCCCATTATCTCTAAGATAATCTTGAAATTTTTGGCTTAAGTATTCTCCACCTCGATCTGATCTAAGTGTTTTAATACTCTTGCCAAGTTGTTTCTCTACTTCATTTCTGAATTCTTTGAACTTTTCAAATGCTTCTGATTTATGTTTCATTAGATAGATGTATCCACATTATACACTTCTTTAATTAAATCAAGAACAAATATACTATTCTCAATGATAGCTTTTGCATAAAACATATTGTTCTTAAAAATTTAACAACACTTGTGCATTAAAGAAATGTCATAATCGTTTAATAAACAACTAAAAGAAATAATACTCTTGGATAAAGCTGGAACATAATAACAATTTTTAAATTCCAGTACTAATCCACTTGGAAGAGGCAAATGGTAAGTCCCTACAACTGTTGTAGAGATGTTCTATCCAGTAGCTGACTGCAAACATATCTCTGCCTTTCCAACTCTTCTAAAGCTTCTAAGCCCCTGTAGATCATTACACAAGTGAGATCCACATCTGGTATCTAATACCCAAGATTGTCTTGAAGCAATAGAATAAGTATTAATTTCAATCATATGAATACCTGAAGTAGAAGCATCGGCATGCTTCTTCTGCTTGAGAGAATCTAGATAGGTCTTGCAGTTACGCTTCCAATGACCATCCTTTCCATAATAGAAGCAAGTTCCTTTAGGATTCTCTTTCCTGGCAACCTTCTTCTTGGAGATCCCACCATTGTTTGGCTGCGCCTTGGTTATCTTCTTCTTCTTCTTCTTCTTCTTCTACTTCTTGCCTTTAGCAGAAGTGACAACCATGACACTTTTTAGATTTTCTTAAAGGATCCATCAGCTGTTTTGAGCATATTGATTAACTCAGGAATGGTAACTTGGATCTTGTTCATGTTAAAGTTAAGCAAGAAAGGTGCATAACTTGGAGCTGACGAGTACAAGATTAAATCTATGTATAGATCATTATCCATTACTTAGCCAAGTCTACTCAAATGCTCAATATACCCATACATCTTCAATGCATGAGTAGCAGCCAAAGTGCCTTCCACCATTTTGCAACAAAATAGAGCTCAAGCAATCTCATATTACTCAGTTCTAGCCTGAGAAGAATAAAGCTCCTCTAGATGCAAAATGATGGTTCTAGCATCCATCATCTCATGTTGCTTCTGAAGCTCCGAGGACATAGCACCTAGCATCAGACATGCTGCTGCTTCACTATCCTCCATGTATTTACGATAAGTGCCTTTGATCTCATCAATGGCATCATCTGATGGAAGTGGTGGTGGATCTTTATCCAAGACATAATGGATCTTTTCAGCTCTGAGAACAATTCTCACTTGCTTGATCCAGTCAGAATAGTTGCTGCCAACCAGCTTGTTATCCAAGATTGATCGTATGTTAATGTTTGATGTGCTCATGATGATGACCTAGATGTGAAAAAAAAACATATGAGAGTATGTTCATATATATGTATGCATTAATTAGGTCTTTAATTAATCCATTTACTCCCACTATTTTATTGTGAATTAATAGCCCTCACTATTTAATCCGAGAAAACTCGATGGTTTTCTTAGTGGGCCAATATCCAATCCTTGATATGTAATTTAACCTTGACTGTGGTCAACAAACCAAACTCCATAACCTTGAAAGGTAGGTATCTCTATACCAATTGTGTCTCTATACAACTATTGGATCATCAGGTTATCAACTCTTGATGCACGCATATCATATATGCATTCCCTAATCTTGCCTCTAGAACCATTAGCCTTGACTGTGGTCAACAAACTAATGGGCTAGCTAAGATGACCCATTTAATTAGACTTAAACGTATTCGATATAATGTGAGCTTGACTATGGTCAACAACCCATACTATAAAGAACTCTAGTTCTCCTCAAATTAATGGAAGGCTTATATACCTTAGTATTTATTTGAGGGTTTTAGTTAATTAAATCTCATCATACATGGTTGGCATACATTGGTATGCATCCTATATCTATCACATAAATATAAGCATACTAATATGGTATAGTTATGGACTTTACTACATTGATTTTCCCGAGCCAAAAGGGAAATCAAAAGGTCACACCTAAGTAGTATGCATGATTCAAACAAGTAAGAAATAGTTACATTATCTTCAAGCTTGTTGGATCTCCATCCGACCCATCTTGCTCCTTGATAGTGGTCTCCATCTCTATCTCTAATTCTAATCCAAGTAATCTAATTACATATTACAATTTGAAAAAGAAATACAAACCAAAAAAAAAGCCCGGGACATGAAAGTCCTCATTGGGCCAAAAACATGCATAATGCTCAATCACATTGGGCCTTATCCATAACTATCCATCATGCCAATCATACACCCTTATATGCATTTCTAATGCATAAATTAATAGATTACTAACTTTGTTTCAACTCTTGAAACATACTTTTGAGTTATTTTAATAATGTGATCAAATTAGGAAACTTTTTTCCATTTTGGAAACTTTCATTTTAGGAAACCTTTTTGCATGCATGTGTTCTTGCCTTAATAATCAATCCAATTGATTATTAATTAATTATTAATTGATTATTTAATTAATTAATCATATTAAATAATTAAAAGAATCAATTTTGGGCTTAAGATAAAGGGTAGGCCAAAACCCACAAAATTAAACCCTAAATGTTTTCACACATAAACTAGTTTTGTGTTTATTGGACCATTTGGGCCTTTTAGAATGAGCCAAGCCCACTCCAGCCCTTAAAACCCATTAATAAACTTAATTAAAGTCTAAAATATTTAATTTAAATCATCTTCTTGGACCCACCAAGTCATTCACTAATTTAAATCAAGTCCGTAAACATAATTAAGCCCATTAATTGGTTTTAATGAATTAAAATTAATCCAATTAATTCAAGGCCCATTTTAATTAATCCAATTAATTAAAAACACTTTAATATATCAGATATATCAGATTTAGAAGATTAAAAATCGTTCTAAACAAGAACACATCATAAACACACCAAGAATACCAATTTATCAAACTTTTCGACTAAACTAGTTTTCATGCAAAACTTGTTCGATTTTAATTTCGTTTGATCCTATGGATTAATATCATATATTAAACACATAAATTATCATCAAAATGATCTTAGAGTGGATCTATAAAAAATTAATTTAGAACAGCCCATAAACTTCATTGAAAAATAAAAGCCATTCACGCCATTCCCAATGGTTGTTTTCTCAAAAGAATCGTTTTTATTTTTCGTTTTATATATTTGATCACATATATACAAAAATCAATATTTCTCCTTCATGAGCAATCAAATCTGATATTTTAAAGTTCATGAAATAAATAACTCAAAAATAAAACTTATTCCGCAAAAAAATATAGAATTGTATATTCATGGCAAAACCGAGGCTCTGATACCATGTTAGAAATTATCGGTTTCATGCATCTCATACATAAGAGAAATTTAAAATTTTTAACCAATATATCTGATCTTGCCATGAATTTACAATATAAATATTAATGAGAATAAGAAAAATCACCTTTGATTTTTGTTGTACAGTTGATTTTCCTTCTCACCGGGTTGTCGCAAACCACAGTGTCCAAAATCGAACACCTCCAATGAGTAATCCACACTAGAGAAGGAATGAATGAACCAACCAAGGAGAGTACAAGGGGCTGGCCAAAATCCCTTGAGCTAGCAAAGGGAAGTGGTGGCTAGGATTTTGAAGGAGAGAAAAACTTTTTTCTCTTAATTGTTCACTTAACCCTAATTCCAATCTCTTGGATTTTTATAGTTAGGTTAAAAAATCTAGTTTCATAATGGGATTGGTCTCTTTAAAATTGTTAGATAATTATTAATTGGGCTTCTTGAATTATTTATAAATATTTGGGCTCAATTAAATCCAATTTAAGCCCTTTTTACAAAAGACTATGCACAAAACCCACAAACTAGGCCCTTTGTACATATACTTGGATTTAATTACCCAAATGAATTCCAAATCCAACCAAATTATGAAATACATTATTTTAATTAGGTCCAATTTTACAAAATATTTCTCAAAAGTTTCGCGAACAATTTTACTTGATCATAATTAATTAAACTCTTTAATTAATTATTCTCTTATTCACTTCTCTATTCCCATAATAATATCAAATATTGTTATCCTTGTCATTTTACCATTTTATCCTTTTCTCTATATGTGTGTGACCTATTGGGTTCCTATCCATATTGGTAGTATAATATGTAATTGTGATTTTTATTCAAAACTCACATGATTTAAACTCCTTTAAATAATTTTATCAATCCCTATTGATATTCTTGATATACTATTATACAAGTCATGATTGGCCTCTAGCTAGGCATCATGACTACCCAAATGTCAGGAAAGTCAAGTGGTTTGACTATACCCTTCCATAGAAACAGTTACCGTGTAATTACTCCTTTCACCACTCTTATCTCAATTAGATTTTGAGTATGGATTTCTGTCAACTCATATAAATCTAATTATGTATGTTCTATTAATTTAACCATTGTTCCCAAAATGCCCTCCATGGATCTCTATCTATCTTGGCATATTACTCTGGCCAAAGATTCTTTGAACAAGGCAATTATAGAATCATGCGAGATAACTTTCCTTGCTAAATCTAAGATGGTGAATCCTTTGTCAATCACTCAACTATCTTCAAGTAGGTCATGACATACCCAATCTCCTAACTATGTTCACTCCCAGTTGGAAGTAATCAGTTATGGAGTCAAAATATACCACTTGCTACTTAAGATAACTTTGGTGATCTCAAGTTTAAGGATACTTGCACAACCGCTATGAAGAGATTCCTCACTGACATAGATTTAATATCCATGTGAGGATTCTCTTTGTAGGTCTCCAATGAACTTATTCTTCTAACAAGCATCCACATGTTAGCTTTGATTATCTTCCATAATCACACTTATGAGAACCACTGCTTAAACCATTCAAAAAGCATAACATGTGCTAGTTTGTCCGAATTAACAATGTCCTATCTTGTTAATTCTATGACTAGGGATATTTAGATATTAACACATTTGCATGCAATAGACACCTCATATCATAAACAATTTCATGATTGTCTTTACACTGTGTTTATAATATCAAGGACTTCATTTATTAATTTAAGATTTACAAACTCATGTATTTAAACATAGCATTAATAAATGAATAATGCCTTTTATTAAGAATATAAATTCATACATATGAAATTCATCTCTTTTACATGGGCTCTAGGGCATACTCTCTAACAGTTGAGATGGCATCTCATGATGAGGATAACTCTTCAACAACCTTTTAAACCTTTTCCAAGCTTTATGGAAGGTTTCATCATTCAGTTGCTGAAAATTATAGATATTATTCCTTATACTCACCATCTTGGTAGGTGGAAAAAAGCTTACAAGAAATTTTTCCTACATTTGTTCCCAAAAATGAATTGATTGACTCGATAGCATGGATAACCAATCTCTCGCTTTCCCTATGAGAGTGAAAAAAAAACTTTAATCTTATAGCATCCATCGTCACACCTTGAATTTGGATCGTATCACTAATTTCTTAGAATATATCAAGGTACTATATATGTTGGGTCCTCTATATCCGATCCTAAGAACTTGTTCCATTGAACTACAGTGATCATTACCGATTTTAGCTCGAAATATTACTATCAAGGAAGCACCACTATTATATGCTCCTCATTCCTTCTTGTGGTGGCAAATTCATGGATAGTTCTCAATCTCGGACCATTATAATTTCTCTCATGTTGTTATTTCCCTACTCCTTCTTAATCAATAAGAGCCATTTTTTGATTTGGTGGATTGTTCATGTCTTCATTTTGAATTTGTCTTTTTCTCCAGTTAAAGTCCTCTTGATTTCAAGATCAAATGGTGTTAAATGATATTGATGATATCTATTCATGCACCAAAATCACCTGAAAAGAATAATTAAGCAAATATAAGAAAAATAAATGCATATAAAAACAATCAATCAAAGTAACACTTAAGCATGCCAATGGTTTCTTGACAACGGAGCCAAAAACTTGGTCAGATGTTAGCAAGTGCAATAAATCGACAAGTAATAAAGTGGGATATTTTTAAGATTCATAAGTATCAAACCTAAAGGAATACAAGATTTGGTGTAAAGTGATCGATTGGAGATATGTGCTTAAAGAATCACCCAATTGTTGTTGGTGGTGTGTGTTTAATGGTAAAAACAATTAACATGAAAGTAAAACTAAATGGAGTATAATTTATCAAAACACTTAAAAATAGAATTTATAAATTTAATAGAAATAACAATAACTTAAGACATTGTTCAGGAAATCTAATCCTCCCCATCTCCATGCAAGGTTCGTTGTTAATAAAAAAATTCATATGTTTTGATGTGTACAACCCATCTAAACCCCTAATAACCCATTTCGGAGCTTACTACTCTAATTACTTGATATCCCATTTCGGAGCTTACCTAATAGCTAGTATAAGAACGGGTCCCAAGACTTAGGTGTGAACTAATATCCCATTTTAAAGCTTACTAATCCAACATTTATTCATTTTGCTCTCTTTTTTAGATTTTACAACACACTAACCCTAGATCTAACAGCTTTCAATCCAAAGCCATCAAAACTATAGTATATGTGAAGAAAAATTAAACATACATGGCATCAACATTCACCAAGCATCCATTCATAAACTTAAATAAGGTTAATATCATAAATAATTGTAGAAATATGCATACCAAGATAAGCACAAGGGAAAAGAAACATCCAAAACATATATTGAGAAAATAAGTTCATATTCCTTACATGGTTAGGGGATTCAAAGATCCCTAAACAACAAAAAGACTACTCACTACTCATAATGTAAATAACAAGTAAAAAGTAAAAAGAAACTATAAAACCCATTTATAGTTGTAGATCTAAAGTTGGTGAAGCTTCCTCTCTCCTTCTCCAAGCTGGAACTTGATTACAAACCATGACTTGAAGTATAACTAAACTATAACTATGTATTTTTGTGTTTGTGAAGTGAAACTGTATTGAAAGAGTAATTTTTACAAGTAATCTATGAAAACTAAGTGTGAAAACCCTAAAGTATGAAGAAACTACAAGTTAAACTATAGAGGAAAACCCGAAACCATAAAAACTTAAAAAGATCTCTTTTAAGATATATAAAATTACAGGTTTTATATAGGTCTTTAGATGAACATGGTTGAGACACTTTTGTCTCAATCGAAAGCTAACAGTTAAAATAGTATTGTAACACATGACACAGCTGAGACATTTTGGTCTCAGTCAAGTGCACCCTTCTAAACTGAATCAACTTTGAATTATGCATTGGATACGATTGAGACAATTGGTCTCAACTAAGTCCCTTAGTGAAATTGTGCATTCTGAGCGTCTGCAAGGCACACGGCTAGGCCCAATGGTCTCAGTCATGTGCTAGCCTATTTTATACACAAAATTCAAGATTAAACATTCCCAAACTTCACAAATATCAAAATAATGTTCACTACAAGAAAAATCCAGTTTCGTGACGAAAATTTTCGACGAAAATGAGTAAATTTTTGTATGGAAACGAAAATGCCGACGAAATTCACAGATGAAAATCGGCGTTACAGAATTGGTTGTTGGCACTTTTGCCGACAGAAAAATTTCCGTAGGTAAATTTACTGATGGAAAAATTATCCGCTATTATTTTCGTTGGGAAGTTCAGACCGAAAAATTGTCGTAATTTGCCATATTTACCGACGGAGGTAAATTTACCGATGGTATGTTATATCCCGTTGGCAAATTAGCGACGGAATTGTTTTCGTTGGTAATTTTTGTCTATATTTTTCCCACGATTTGATAATTCCATAGGCCAATTAGCGACGAAAATTTTTCGTCGGTAATTTTTGTTTATATTTTTCACAACAATTTGATGTATTTATGTCGGGAAATCATAATTAGAAAATTTTAATTATTTTTTTCTATATATTACAATCCTAAAATATATATATATAATTTATAGTAATAAATTAATAAATACCTAATTCATAATATAATATAAAATTTATAATATTCAACATGTAAAATCATTTTATTAAAAATCCTAAAAGCATAAATATTATCCCTAACATTATAGTTAGGCTATTACAAGTCCCAAAAAGTCATAAAATTTAAAACCTTATGTTATCGGAGGTGGGAGTAGACGTTTCACCTATAGATGCTGATGGTGTAGATGTTGTAGAGATTCCATATGGAAACCTGAGCCTTGACGGCAACATGCCCTTCTTTCTCTTCTGTAGCATATTTTTGAACCTGAAATATATGAATTTGATTATTCCACATTAGAACATTATTAATTAAATATATGTAACAATATATTGTTGATATAATAATAAATATAATCATATAAAATTAAATTACTTGCACCAATTAATTTAAAAAAAGAATAGAAAAAGAGAAAACACCAGTGCAATAATCCTTAAAAATCAAAGCCGAATTTCAGTTATCTTTGAACATTTATAGGAGTGCACTACCTGAAAAATATATAAAGATATAAATTGACAAGCTTAACATTTCAATTAAAAGAGAGAAGCTGCAGATTGGAAACACACAGGACATTTAAATTAATATTAATAAAGTCCAAGCTTCAACAATGGAAAAGTACTTTGAGATTCACATGGTAAAGAAAACTACCTTCACAAAAACTGCCTTGACCCTTATCTTTGTTTACATTGATATCTTAATAAGTTAATAACTATATGCCAAAGCATATAAAGGTACAATATATAATCATGATTAAGCATATTTAATTAAAATTTCAACTATCTCATCTCATCTCCTACCTCACAAGCACAACCATTGCCAGCTAGTAAATAAACATGTGGGGCTTTGTTTTACCATATCTGTTTCCTCATATAATTCTCCACTTAAGCCTTTTGCTATTTAAAAATTGGCAAAATAAATAAGGAACTATATGCCAAGCCACCCGTGACATAACCAATTATAAAAGTCATTACTTTTCAATCATATTAGCTACTATATAATTAATTAATTCACTAATTATCATAATTAATAAGTTAATGGTATAAGCAAAAGAAAATCATAGCTCAAAGTCAAAAGAGGGTGTAAATTGAGTTTTGGCTTCTTCAAAAATTAATTTTTAGAGCTATGCTTTAAATTCTTAATATATATATTTTTAGAAAATCAAAAAAAAATAAAGAATTTGAGTAGTTTCAATTCAACTTTTTAATAATAAAAGGAGGAGACATTTGCAATTTTAATCGAGTATTAGTTACCATAGTAAATGTCATACGGTTTTAAATTATTTATGTATATTTAAAAAAAATAAAGAAATTAAGATATAATAAAAGAAAAAGAACGTTCAAATTGATGAGACCATTGAAAAAAAAAAAAAGAAAACATGTCCCATGTGAGAGTAGTTATGTCAAGATGTAATTTAGCTTATGAGAAACCATTGGAAATATAAACATATAAGACAACATAAAAAATAATGCATTTAAAGAGAGTTGAAAATTAATAACAGAAGAAAATAAGTTGGCAAAAATATAACATTAAAAATAATAATAATAAAATGAAGGCTTTTATTCCGACAACATCATAGCTTTGTAATATTCTATTTCTATACCTTCAAAATAGAATATCTCATAGCTGAATTTTTTTCAACGTGGGGACCTATTTAATCTACTTTCATTTCATCCTTACAAATATTCATAGCTTTTTCTTGGCATTACTTTTTTTAATTGTTTAATTTCTATTTCTAATTTTGATTTTCATATCTATTAATAATAGAGAGTTATGTTATTTCAATTTCAACAACGTAACAAAAATATTTTAGCTTTGAGACAGGAAGCAGCATAAGGTAGATAGGAAACCAAATCACAGGATCATAGATACAACAAACAACAAAAGACAACAGCTAAAGTGATCATCATACCTGTGTTTCAACCATGGAATGAATGATTGATTGAGGATGAATTCCTATCTCCATGTTATCATAGTCAGCCCCATACAAATAATGGGCTTCAATAACTTCTAAACCATGGCCAAGAAAAAGAGAGTCGTCTGTTACCCAAAGCACGGATGTAGATTTGATTTTTGTTGCACGTGCTGTTAGAGATTTTGACGTACAATGCACATGCAAGAACGCACTTACAATATTGCTAACATCAAAAAAATAAGTGCAACAGTATAAATAAGGCATTATAGGAAACTTAGGGCCCACTCTACCAACCTATTAAAAATATATTTTTGTAAAAATTAGCTAAGAAATAAAGCCAAGCAGACCCTAAGCAATAGGAAACATTTCATCTAAAGGAAAAATGCACACCTTGAGAAGAAGAGCATTACAAGTGGACTCATGGATTGCTCTCTCAAGGCGTTTTGGATTTGACATTAACAAACCATCACCTACAACCTACAAATCATCTTCTCTCACTTTGCACTTAGACATATATTGATTCAAAATAATAGAAATAATTCTCTGAAAATGCACAACCACTCAAATTCAAAAGATGTTAAGGACAAACCTGACATAGTCAAATTAGACACTCCTAAGGTCAAGGCTCTAGTTGATACAACAAAAAAACCAAAATGGATGAAGAAAAAAAAAAGGCACGAGCTATCAACATTTAAAATCCCAATAGGTAAATATTGTCAACAAAATAAATCACCTTTAGGTGATGATAGGTCTCTAAGCCCATTTGCAGTGCCTCATAAAAATTTATTACTCTAACAATCGATGAGGTAAGATGTGCTTTCCACAAGATCTTAAAAATAAAAAGAAGGGTTAGGTAAACTCCAAAATGCTTGTGTAAGATAATTAAAGACTGTATAATTAGTAATACTTCTACAAGAGAACTCGATTACATTTTAAAACAGCAACAGGTGAAAAGGAGAGAAGCTGAATCTAGAATCAAACTGCAGAAAGATTCAAACAAAGTAGCTCTTTTTCAAAACTGACATTCTCACGTTGAATTAAGCTAGCAATAGTATATAACCACAAAGACTGTCCTTTACATGCCTTCAACCAATGATTCACATCATACTGAGTAGCCATCCTGAAGTTATACAAAGCCAAGCAATAAAACAAGGGAGCTTTTCATTTTTTTTGGCATGAACCCGTGCGTGTTTGGGAGTGTGGGGAAATGGTAGATATCAAAAGTGAGATGCAGTAAAACTTCCAGATGTGAACACACTTACCATTATAATTGGGGATGGAGAAGTGAACACACTTCCAGATGTCAAATGGATCGATATTTTCATCAATCAGTCAATAAACTGTATCATCAATAAAATTATTATCAATAAAATAAATTCTGAGCATCAATAGATATGAATTGAATGTTGATAACTAGTGCCAGCACCAGAAAAAAACTAATCCTCAATAATTTGGCTGAGCATCCATTATCAACATAAATTGCCCAGTCCCAAGAATTTATGATTCATAACTAAACCTTGTACTAGGAAAATCCAAAAGAAAAAAAAATAAATCACTTTCTTTAGAATTTAAGAGATGAAATAAATAAAAATATTAACACAATCTCACAAAATTAGACAGGAAGCTGCTCCAACAACTTAAGAAACCTATCAACCCAAAAAAACTACTACAAATAAAACCAAAATTAGAAACCTGCTCCCCATCAAAGAAAAATAGAGACCGACATAAGGTCTAAAAAAACCAAACAATAGGAAAAATTACGGATTGAAGATAAAGGCCACTAAACAAAAATAGAATAACAACAACAGTCCATAAAAAAATTAACTATTACAGTCCTATTTGAGGATTAATGGCAGATTCAAATACTCACCTACAACATTCAAACAATCAAAATCCCATTAAATAAAAAGAAATTAATGATGAGTAAAGAGCAATGAATTAAGAGAGTGTATTTAATTACCTTCGTCCATCTTTGTGCTCATTGGATCGTCATCGGAGCTTTGTCGGAGCTCTACCGGTGACACCTTGATGTTGCCGCCATGAAGGCCAGAACCTCAGGGTCCCATTTCCGGTGACCACGCGCCCAACTGCTACATTGTCTGGTCGGGATCTGCTCAAAATTGACTGGCTTCCTTATTTCCTGATCGGGAGAAGCAAAATGGCACCACAGACTGAATGAAAGAACGGGTCGACGATCTCTTCTCCGGCGATCAGCGCCGTTGAGCGACGGGGAGGAGAGAGACGATGTCAGCGCCTCTTCCCCTTTCACGTTACCCATCTCCCCCTCCATCCCCTGCTTCTTTCTTTTTCTTTTTTTTCTTGTACATTTGAGAACTGCATCCTTTTACCTTAAACACAATCAATCTGGTTTCATATATATATAAGCTTTCGATGTCAATAAAACATTTAATAACTTAATTAGTGTTATTCTTTTTCTACATGCTTTACCAGTAGGGGTGTGTAAAAATCGAACCATCCGATCAACTCGAATCGAACCAACCAATTCGGATTAATAGGGTCGGTTTGGTTTTTAATATTATGTATATTTCGGGTCGGGTGAAAACCTGACTTGCCTGAACCCGACCGAATAACCCAATCTTTTAAATATATAAATAAAAAAACTAATTTCTCTACAATATTAATTAATATATAATATATATTTAATGTAATTTTGAAATTATTAATTTTTTTATTTTTAAAATATTTTTATGGCATTTAATATTATTTATTAGTATTAATTTAGGATTTTAATTTAAATATATAAATTAAAAAAATAAAATTCGGTTTATTCGGGTCGGGCCTAAAAAAGGGGGTTAATCGGGTAGGGGCCCGATATTTATATAGGGTAGGGTCGGGTGAGGGAAATATAAGAATTTTGGGTTAATCGGGTTCGGGTTGGGTTCACCCGAACCCGATCGATGCACACCCCTATTTACCAGGATAGTCCAAATTAATTACTTTTTTTCTACACACCTGACTATAATAGTCTAAATTAATAATTTTAATTTATTCAATATATTTTTCATAAAAATTAATAAAATTAATTATTATCTTAATATTAAAATTTTGTGTAAAAAGTGACAATTTGATAGAATTTCTCCAGCATCCAATTACATATGTAAAAAAAATTAAGTTTAAAATTTTTTACATATTTAATGGAATACTGATTTTTAAATAAAATTTCTCTAGTTATTTATTCAAACTGTTAGACCATTGTACAGTTAGGGTGCCTATATATTAATGAAATTTAGAAATATGGACAAACTTTAAAATTTTAATGAAATTTTATTATTTTAACCATCCGTTACTTGTATTTTAAACTAAAACAAAATGCTGATTGAATATTTGATAATAATTTGTAAAAGTAAATGATACATTGAAAATTAATATATTGATTACAAGAATAAAATACTTTTATGGGGCAAAACTGTCCAAAAGATTAAATAGTTATTTTTTAAAATTACAAAAAATTATATAATAACAATAATAAAAGGAAACATATTCAATTATGAAATGCTCATATCACATTTAATTACTAATTTATCATTAAAATCCTATATTAGAGTAAAAAAAATGTGAGTGAGAGTATATTTAAAGATTAATATAATGTGGGTTAATTGATTGGGTTATATAATAATCCATAACCCACATGTATATTTTTAAAATGTTATAATGGATTATAATAACCCACTATAATTGTAAAAAAGTTTGGTTAAATGGGTTGAATTAGATGGATTAAATGGGTTATACCAAATTTGAACACCCCTGATAGTGGGAGAGAAAAACAACAAAAAATGCAACAAAATATTAAATTGATTAAATTAATTAGTCACTTGAAGCTGCTATTTTAGAGAGATAAAGCATATAATCTTAAGAGGCTATATATACCACAATATTTCTTCACTTCATCTCTAGGGTTTTCAAAGAGGGCTCACTTTGGACCTATTTGACCGCCTTATCTATACGGGCTTGTATATGTATAATGATAATAGCAGGCCATGGTCACTCAATCTATGGGTGGTCACTTAATTAGTCACTTTAATTAATATATTTTTTTAATAAATATTAATTCTAATTAACATATTTTTAAATTAATATGTTAACATAATTAATTAGTCACTTTAATTAATAATAATAATAATAATAATAATAATAATATTATTATTATTATTATTATTATTAGGAAAAAAAAAAGAAAATTTCATAATAATTACATATTTATATGTTAAATATTTAGATAAAAATTTATTATTAATATAGTTACTAAATAAAAATTTATATGAATTTAGTTTAGAGTAACTTATAATTTAATTAATTAAGTGACTTAAACTAAAATTTATAATTTCATGGTTTTAAATTAAAGACAAAGAATAAAAATGGATTTTCAATTTCCCTACAGAAAAATAATTCCGTAGGGAATTTACCTACAAAATCGTAATTTCGTAGGAAAATTCCCTATGGAATAATGTTTCCATAGGTAAATTACCGATAAAAAATTTTCCGTAGGTAATTTACCTACGGTATTATTTTTCTGTAGGGAAATTACCGATGGAATATCATAATTCCATAGGTAATTTCCCAACGAAAATATGATTTCGTCGGTAATTTACCTACGAAAGGAGGATTCCGTCGGTAATTTACCTACGAAAAAAAATTTTGTCGGTAAATTTTGAGTGCAATTTTAGCCACGAAATATTGGCGCCAAATTTACGATGGATTTTTACAAATCCGTCGTTAATTTTCATTGGTAAATTTGGACGACAAATTTTCCTCCATTATTTACGAAGGATTTATTATTCCATCACAAAATATATATTTTCAGACATTTCCCTACGGAAAATATTTTTCCGTCGGTAATTTTTCGTCAGTGTTTGAGAACTTTCTTGTAGTGGTTATTTGGCACAAAAAGAGAACTTTAACACTTAAAATAAGAAAAACATGTAAAACAAGATGCAAACAAAAATAAAAAGTATACTGAAAATAAACACTAAATTGGAGTTATCAATAATCATCACATATAATCATGTTCATGCTATCTCAAATTGGTAAATAATAACATACCTTATCTTACAATTACCATATACAAGCTTTATCAATTGATTATCCCTATTACTTTATAATATTATATTATCATATATTCACTGTAAATATCTCTCTTTATATGTTGTTTTTATGTTGAGAAATGCTCTAAAGATATTTAAGAAGGTTTAGATAAACTTTTCTATCAATTTGGGACCTTTAAGTAAATTTTATATGAAAAAGGGGAGGGTTACAATCCTTACCAAAAAAGTGTTGACTGTGACATAGGTGTACTTTTGATTCTGGATTGACCTCGTGATCATTACCAATCCGGTACTAACCATGACACACATTTTGTATAATGGCAGATTCCCGATTTCATTTTGTTTGAGATTTGTTACCTATCAAACATCATTTTTAGGCAAAGTTCCCTTCTACAAAATTCTTTTTCTATGTTTTTAGTTTCTAGAACATTAAAAATTACCTCAATATCATTTTTACATTTGAAGATATTACAAAAAGATTCAGGTTTGTTTCTAAAAATATTGTTGCAAATAGTTCCAAATTCAAGCCACATTTTGACATGTTTAGAAGTAGAATTAAACTATTCTTTCTTCATATAAATTATAGACATATGAGTATAGTTTTCATAGAATTTAGTCCCATAGAATTTTGACCTCTGTACAATGAAATATATCAAAATTACTATAATATATTCCTAGATATTAAGCAGCAGTTCACTTTAACTTCAAATTAAAATTGAGACAACTTAAAGGCAAAACAAACTTTAAGTTTCTTCTACAAAAAAAGTATATACATGTCTTAGATGAAATTAAAAATTGTAATAAATCTAATTATAGTTTTATACCCTAAGATATGCTGAAAATACAGAAATTAGTTCAACATTCCTTACATGTATTCTTTTATTTAAGCTATCTAAGAGCTAATTCTCATTTTATTTGTTCATGATTTTTTGAAATAATCCATTTTTATATATAATTACCAACAAAAATGCATAATGAACACACCAATTCCCTTACCTTGGTCGATGCCCAAACTCAATCTTCAATCTTGAAGCACTTATTTCCCTTTGTTCTTTTTACTACTCCCTTCTTCTTCTATAATAAATCAATTCTTATAAGAATTGATTTCCAGCATTCATCCACCATTAAAATACCATGCAACAAAATAATGAAGAATAAAAGATGGAATAAATTCTTGAACGATTACCTCTTAAAAACTTCTCAATTAATAACATGTACTAAAATTTCTTGTGAATTAAAGAAAAAGGTCATCATGCAAGATCCTTAGATTAAAAGAGAGAGATGAAGAAGAATTGAAATATGGAAATTCTTCAAGTGAGTGCCATCCAAAACACCCTTTTCCTATAAAAATTTGAGTTTTTCTTTCTCACATGCAAGGGCTCAAAGATTTAAAGTGTATGAAAAAGTATTTTTTGGTCCTTCATTAAATTGCATGCCAAATATTAGCCCTTCTTAATTCTTACTCTAATAAAAATCATCCCCTATATACTCATATATTTATAATTAACCCTAACTTGTCTCTCTTCTTTTAAATTTACCCCACATATGCTTTCTTTTCAAAATGACCCCCAACTTGTATTCTATACTTCAATTACTCCCTTAAATATTTTAATGCCAAATCATTCACATTCAAATCATAAAATAAAATAAAATTGTCACTTGCCCCATAACTCTAATCTAAAATTCACATATTTAATTTATTATTAATCAAATATAATTTCATTAAATCATGTATTTTCCACTGCGGCCTTACAGCATTCCTGGCATCTGCTACTGGTGAGGGTATCACAATAGATACTATTAGAATCTCCCCAATAGGAGTCGCTTCAACTTGAGCAACAACTGGTGGAACAGGTTGAGTAGCTGATATCGAGGCCAAGCTGGTTGTGAGACTGGCAAATATTAACATTATATTTCTTTCAAGATCATCCATCCTTTTATCATCATCTTGGGAACCAGAGGAACCAACTGGGGTAGTGTGCTTAGCCATAACTTCCCTTTTCTAACTTTCCTAAATACCTACCTGAAAACTCTTTTAATACACTATTTATACCCGACTCAAATTCCAATTCTGAACTCTACCCTTATACTAACATTTCTATATGTTCAGCAAACCATTTCTTAACCAAACAATAGTCCAAACCCGAAACCACTTAGAAAATGATGGCTCTATTATGGCTTCCAAAATAGGGGTTGTCAGCAAGATACATGACATATGTAGATGCATGATCATGAGATATAGCATCGATAACCACATGCAAGAATCCTCTCCACCTTATTCCTCCTACACAAGCAATCAAAGTCATCTTTCCTAGATAGGCTTAATCTATGGGCAACAGGGGACCCTAATGAATATGTATGGTGCATGGAAAAAATTCAGCAGCATAATGCCTCTCGAGAAAAGCATACAAAAAGGATTTTGATCAATGCATATTCAGGCAACCCAAGCAAATCAAAATGGGCTAATCATGGTATGGAAACCTTTGATAAGCGAATATCCACACTTATCTAGGCATGCTTAATACATAAGGATCCACATCACAAGCAATACAAGATTATTACGGACATCATAGTGGAGATTTCTATATCATTACATGGGTTTTTGGTTTAAGTACTCAATTATAAAGCTATCTAAGCATGGTCCCTACCAATAAGTCTAGTTCATCATAAACATAATGACCTATCGGGTGATCATTTAATATACAAAGAGGTATTAGACTTGGGTTGGTGATTATCCCTAACACTATCCTCGATTGAGTGAACGATAAGGGAGTGCTTCAGAAATACATCGGAGGGTTAAAAAATTAGGACATCTAACTTAATCTAAGATTTTAACATGATTCTAATGCAATTTCTAAAGGAGATAAAATTTCTTAACCAAAAACCTTTTATGTCACATAAATCAAAAGTAGTTTCAAAGTGAAGTCTCGAATTCCACAATGGAGTCATTACCGTGATGTGCGCTCTTCTTTTTTTTTACACTGACACCCGATTTCACCTTTAAAATCAAGGGGTCATTGAGTTTGAGTGAGAAACCCTCTGACCTTTAGTGGTTTGGTCTCACTTTTATTATCCAACCAAGTTAAGGTTCCCTACCTAGACTAACGGTCGCTTCGAGATAGGAAAGAGACTCGACTTGACTTGCCAATTCTTAAACCTCGAAAGGCATGAGATAGCACATCGAGATGTCCCTATCTCATCACTAACAATTGATAATCAGGAGGTATCTTGTTGGGGACCCTAAGGCTGATAGTGAGGAGTTGCCACCCAATAAAACATTGGAAAAAAGAGTGTTTCAACCTTATGAGGCCAAAAATCTAGAGATGGTTCAGAACTTCACTCCTATTTTTAACTTTGATAAATGTGACATAATGGTTTTTAGATTAATTGTGTTATTTCTTTCATGGAAGATTAGAGCAAATATAAAAATTAAAGGCGTATCCAATCAAGTAAGAAAGCGGTAAATTTTGACATAGAATAAAGCGATAAAGACATCCATAAATAGGGCGACTTTGTTCTTTCCATATGGGTTATGAAGAAGCATTTCATTGTAAGAATTTAAAGACGGGGACTTGCTAGTCCAAGTTTTATTTAAAAAATATCTCATGTTATTTAATTATGTACAAAAATACTTTACATTATTAAAAGCTAATTTTTACATGTGACTTTCCTAGGCAAGAAATTGGACATTGGTCCAATTTTATTAACGAACTATCCCAATTCTTTAATATAAATATTTTTGTGACATTTTTCATTTGCAATCGAAAAAATCTTTTAATAGTAAAGAGAAAGGATCATGGACTTACCTGTAGCGCTCGCCCAATTATGCTCGTAAAGGGGTTATCAGCAAAAATAATAATAATAATAATAATAATAATAATAATAATAATAATAATAATAAAAGGTGAAAAGGAAATATATATCTATAAAAATGTTAAGTGAAATAAATTAAAAAGAGATCTAGCGTGTATGTCGAAAATGTACATGTGTGCATTTGGCAACATATAGTTGACTCGTTTACTTTAAAAAATGAGAAAACATATTTTAGACCGTGCATCACGTAATACATGGGTGTGCATAAGGTGATGCACGGCAACACTGGCCTAATGAAGGCTAGTTTTCTTTTCTCTTTAAAATAAAGTCCCTATCAACAATAGATCCAAAAGGGAGCAAAAAGGAAAAATAAATACAAACGAACAATTTTTAAAACCAGATATTCCAAAAAAACTAACCTTTAAAATGGACACAACGGAATTTAAATATAATAACCTAATAATTTCTAACACACAGCAATATACCCTTGAAAAGAGTTTCACAACCTAAATCTAGCAGAGATTAATATACCATAGATATGTTATAAATGAAAATAACAGCCAAAAACTTATGATAAACCAAAAATAACAAGAAAGGTTTTTTATATTACCTTCAATGTACTTACTTGATTAGATCATTGAATGTCAGATTCATGGATCCTTCTTGTGTTGAAATAGTAAAAAACAATTGAAAAATATAAAAAGCTAAATGCTAAAATAACCTTTTTCACTTACAAGCTTTTGAATGCCTTTATGAAGACAATACTAACTTTCAAAATCAAATTTTCCAACCTCCTGCAAAGCAATTGACCAATTTCTTATATAAGAAATAATGCACCAACATACAGGATGATGTGCATAGTTGTACATACACATAAGTCAACCCACTTTTCAACTTGATTTTGTAAATTCATCCACTTTTGGGTTGTACGGCCATATCCTCCGGAATGTACGAGCATGCATATCAAGTACCCGAGGCCACTTGCCTAAAAAGGCAAGATTCTTGTGATGCATAGTTGTATGCCCTTTGTGCAAGCCCATACAAAGCCAAAAATGGGAAAATCCTGGAAATTAGGCCAAGCAAGGAGATTTCCTTTGGGTGCAAGGGTGTACAAGCCTATATGCATAGGTGCACAAGGCTGGAAACTTGCCTAACTTATCTTTTAAGCCTTTAGTCAAGGATATTTCTCATTGTTTGACCCTTTATTTTGCTCGATCGCTTAAATCAAGGATAAAAATATTTTAAAATACTTTTCAAAAAATGATTTCAATATAACAAGGATTTACTGTCCTCGATTTTCTATCTTTTAAGGAGTAGTTTTTTCTCATTTAGTAACCCTAACAAAAGCTTTCCTAAGACCCAGTGCTTACACCTATGCCACTGAATTATTTCTTGGTTGACATCCTAATATCCTCCGAAAAGGGCCAAACCTCTACTGTCTTCCATCATGTATAAGCCATTATGGCCTCGACCACTACCAATCCTCCTCCCAGTATAAAGGTTTTGAAAGATACAATAATCAAGAAAAAAAAAAAAATTCAACCTTACAATTTAGAGCTTTAGTGATAGCACTGATAGATAAAAGATTGATAAGGAATTGAGGAACATGAAGAATAGAAGATAACTTAAAATTGGGAGTACAGCCAGTAAAACCTATCCTAGAAATAAGGGGTTAAAAATCCATCAGATATCCTGATAATATCCCTTTTTAGATAAGGAGAGTATTTAAGAAAGTCTTTAAAAGTGCTTGTCATATGTCTATTCACTCCAGAATCAATAATCTAGGAGTCAAGATGAGAAAAAGTGTTACCTAACTTGGCAAAATTGGAGGTATCACTGAACGAAGGATTAAGCTGAGATAAAAGATGCCTAAAATGCAAAATTTAATCAGAAAAGAGACTTTCAATTGAAACTGACTCTTTAGATGATTTTATTATTTCTAACACATTTGCTAAAGCCTTTATTGGGTTGGCTCATTTTCCCCCTCGGCTCATAGTATGTCTCTTATGCAACTTCCAATAAGTCTTTTTGGTATGCCATGGCTTACCACAGTAATCACAGTGCAAATGGCCTTTATCAAAAGTAATATCTTCTTAGTGCTCAAGAGTAATATGGGTAGTTAAGCTCGACTTCTCAATAGTTGCAGTATAAAACATGGCACTTTTTTTTTGCTCTTCCCTCTCGATTAAAGAATGTGCCTCTTCAAGAGAAGAAAAATGAGATCTGCCAATAACTTGAACTCTAAATTGATCAAATTTAGGGTTCAAACCAGCCAAAAATTCATAAAGACACTCTTTTTCAAGCACATTTTTAATCAATTTTTCATTATCAACATATTTGGTTTGAAAATCTTGATAATAATCCAGTTTCTACCATAACTACATAGCTTAAAAAATTAATCTGAAATATTAACTCACCTTATTTTTTTCAAAGTTTAAAGTTTCGAGCATCATTTCCCATTCGAGAAGAAATAGTTTTTGCAGCTTTCCGTATCTTTTTCACAGTGTCAAGTAATAAATACTGGCGGAAGATCTTAAGGTGTATAGAATCAAAAGCCAAGACATAACTAATGAGTTATTATAGTCCCAGTGACTACAAGTAGGACCAATAACAATTGGTAGCTTTTTATTTCCATCAATATAACCCTGTAACCTTCTAACCTTAATAGAAAATAAACATGACCTTAACTAGGCTAAATAAGTATTGTTTCCTTCTAATTTAATAGGGCTAATTTAAGAATAGAGACTATCATTAATTGGATAATATTTCTCTACTTTTGTATTAGCTTCCTTAGTATTTGACATAATGGAAGATAAAATTGACAGGCAAAAAAAAACCAAAATAGCCAAAAAATGTGTAACAGAACCTGTTCACATGGGACCCTAAAAACCAAAAATGTCGGAAGTCATCAAAGATTAGTTAATAGAAGTTGAAAAAGGCTAGTGAGATTATCTGAGGAAGAATTGGCAACAAAAGGTGGTTAAAGGTGGCTACACGCACCTCATACACCGATGAGTGGACAAAAAGCCAAAATAAACAAGCAGCATGTGTGCTCATACGTGAAGTTGGATGGGAACAAATATCTAGGTACTAGTCAAATGTCACTTTGGCTTTCCTCCAGTGGGGGCAGTGTCAAAAGAAAAGGGCTAAAATACAACCTTTTACACTTGCCAAAAAATGACATACTAAAAATAATTGACTGCGGGATAGAGTAAACTCAACCTTTAAAATGGCGATGGCTTTGATACCATGAAGATTTGTATGAAACAAAATTTTCTTAATTATCTCAGTCACATAAAAAATAATAATACAAATAGTTTTTTATATAGAGAACCTATACAGCTAGCATATATGAAAAAATATTATTCTACCCTTAATTACAAAAAACTAACCAAAGAAATTGAATAACCAATAATAATAAGGCATTCATACTTTTTTTAGTGATTTTGTGTATTAACATTTGCATGCATATGACTTAAACTATAGAATGTAGTCCTTGGTATATAAACACAGTACAAAGGTAATCATTAAGAGTTCATGATATGAGATACCTATCGTATGCAAATGTATTAATGCCTAAATTATCACTATCATAATATTAATGAGATAAGACATTGTTAATATAGATAAACTAGCACATGTTATAATTCTTAAATGGTTCAAGCAATAGTTCTCATTAGTTGTGATCATAGAGATGATCAAAGTTAACCTATGGATGCTTGTTAGAAGAACAAGTACATTAGAGACCTATCATGAGAAACGTCACATGGATACTTATAATATATCAGTGAAGTATCTCATCATATCAGCTATGCAATTATCCTTGGACTTAATATCACCAAGGTATCTCAGGTAGCAAGTGTTATACTTTGACTCTTGTGCATTTATTTCATGAAGGGTATACATAGCTTGGAGATTGGGTATATCATGAACTACTTGGAGGTAGTTAAGTGATCAAAAAGGGATTCACCACCCGAGTTATAGTAGGGAGTTCTATCTCCAGTATTTCTATACATCTTTGTTTAGAAAACCTTTGCCAAGGTGGAATGTAAGGTGAATAAGATTCACAAGGGCATTTTGGAAATAAAGATAAAAGTATGAGATATAATAAGTTCATGAAATGAATTGATACTTTTTCATTTTCAATTCATGAATTTTAGAAGAATAGTGAAAGCAATGATTACATGGAAACTTGATATGGAAAGGTAAAGGTAGAGACCATTGTATTCCTATTATTTAGGCAGTTGTGATGCTTGACTAGAAGACTCTCATGACTTGTACAATAATTTATGGAGAATATCAATTGAGATTTGATATTATGGTTTAAAAGAGTTTAAATTATAAGAGTCACGATTTGACTAGGATTCCTAAAATCCTAATTTGATTAGAACTCTTAGAATCCTAGTTTGAATAGAACTCTTAAAGTCCCAGATCAATTAGAACTCTTAAAGTCACAGTTCAATTAGGATTTTAGAATCACAAGTTGACTAGAATTCTTAAATTTCTATTTCAATTAGAACTCTTAGAGTTTTGGTTCAATTAGAACTATTAGAGTCCCTGTTTGATTAGAACTTTTAAGGTCCCCGGTCGATTAGAACTCCTTGTTACATATTACACTGCCAACATGCATAGGAAATCCAAAGGTTCACATGCATATAAATATCACATGGAATTTCATGGTAACTTATTAGATAAGTTGGTAAGAGAAAACATAGGGTTTTAGAAGAGGAGAAAAGGTCTCATGCACAAAGAAGGCCCAGAAGGCCTAATCTGCGCATAAAGCCTTTTTGAGCTAGAGATTTTTTCTCTAGAGCCCATTTGGCATTGGATGTAGCTAAAAATCAGTATAAGGCTTTATTAATATATTATAAGGTTGTAACTAAAGTTTTAATAGGTTTGGATCCCATTCAGATGCGCAGAACTAGTTTACTCAGGCCATATGCATAGAATTGAACTATTGTGTTTGTGAATGTCACTTAAACCCATCCAATTGGTCCAAGCCTAATTAAAAGTTACAGCCCTTATAACATAACTCTAATTTTATTTTAAAAGTGTTTAAATACGCCTCAAAGTTGGATCTAATTGGTGTGATCTCATAAGAACTCAAGTGCACTCAAAACCTTAATTTTTCTCTTCCCTTTCTTTCTCTTTTGGTAGCCATTTTAGCTTCACAATCTCAAGGCTAAATTCAGCCATTACTACCCCTTAAAAGTTTATTAGACCTTGATTTTTTGTGGATGCTTTGGAGGTTCCTAGAAGTAAGAACATTGGTGGTTTACAACAACCTAATGCGATGATTAAACAACCATTCAACAAACACTTAAGATAAAATTCTAAACTTTAGTTAGGATATTCAATTCTTATGACTAGATCATGATTTTTAGTTTACAAATTTTTAAAATTCTTCCCTTTACATGTGATGTAATGTTAATGTAAACCAACACAAGGATAGACTTTTTTAGAACAAATAAGAACACGTTACTGTGGTTGGATAAGTTCACTAAAAGCTTTTATCCTTATATGCATTCTATTTCTTCTTGAAACCAGACATTATAGCTCATAATCTTTAAATATTTGACCATAGATGCAAGGATGAATTTCATATTAAAATCAATAAATTAGTTCTAGTTGTCAAAAAGTTTTAGACAACCGATCTTTATTTAAAAGTAAACTAGTCAAGATCAAGCTCTTAGGCTAATCTTAATTATCAAACATTCAGATGAAAAACTCCATATAATTTAATTGACAATTCCATTAAAATTTAGAAAAATTTAATTTTAACTAACAAACACTAGAAAAGCTCAATTTGTTTAAGCCATATTATATCTTTTTATAGATTTAACTATTCACTTGGTGGCACCTAATTAACCCAATTTATTACCAAAATTTAGATTTAAAGAAATAGTAGCAAATTTATCAACCAAATAGCAATATACAATTCCAACAATTACACAATAAGCCACACATATTGTTAAGAAAATGCAGAAAATTAGAAGAAGAATGTCAATTTCCCAGTTACAAAGATGAAGAAAATGCTCTTGCCAAATTGAGACTTTCCCCCTTCTTAAACTAAAAATAGAATTCCTATCAAACTAGAAAAGCTAAAATAAAGAAATAATATTCTAAAAATAATTACAATGATTTCTTTCCTATTTGAACCTTGATTCCTCATTAAAATTCGACAACTAATTGACTTCCTGAAAAGAAGGAAGTGAAAATCACAATCTGCCAATTTTTCAAAGCTCGAATCTAACTTTAACACTTCATGTGAGTTATGTTGTGCCCGCAACAGTTCAAATTCTAGAATTGACAGTGAAAGCATGGAAATTCTTCATTTTTCAACTTAGACACCAATTACATGCCAAATACAAAATAATAAAACAATCACTTGATTCTAACCAAATTTATCCCATAAAACATACCAAAAATCAATGAATAACATGAAAAATATAACACATATCACTTTGATGGTGATTTCCTTTAGTTTGTTCATTTAAAACCGAATAACCCACATTTAATAATCCTTTCTCCATTAAATTAACATACCTAATCATCTACGTCACAAAAGGATCACTTAAAGCACATTTGTACTACTCAATACTACATTAACTTGTACAATTTAACTCATCATTCGTGAGATAAATACCCAATATAGGAGATGGAAAAGGTGACTTCGTATTCAATTCATATTGAGATTAATAATTTATTTAAATTTTCTTGCACAAAACTGTATTATTCTTATTATATCAACAATGGAGATTTTTATCCCATTGCTCCAAAATCATTATTTTATGCTCCTCAAAATAATCATACCAAGCAAGATAGTTATTTTATGGGATTTATTGGATTGCAACATTCAATTGGATGACGATTTGGATTATGTAAAAAAGCATTGAAGCAATTATATAGGGACTTCATCGGTTCTTAACTTGTGACCAAAATAGAGTTCTCTCTTTTGGTTTCAATTGTGACTCTAAAATTGTATAATCCTAGTTTGTATTATGTTTTTGCCAAGTTCGTATAACCATATATTTTCTAATACAAGTTTTGTATAGATCACCCAAGTTTATTTTTATTGGGATTATGTTGAAAGTTTGTATTGATCGGTCTATGGCCATTTATATATTTATTATGTCATTTATTACTCAGATACAAACAAATTGTTTCATTCCTAGGTCCACACCCAGTTTCATAACATGGGATTTTTAATTTGTAAAGACATATACATAAAAAAAAAAAAAAAGAAATAGAGCCTTCCACATACTTTACCACAACCTATGTCATAGAATATGATTTTATTATTTACTTTTTATATGATGTGGTGTAAATCACAATTATTAATTAAAAAAAGCAAAATATGGGTTAAAAAATCACAACATGGGTCCCCCATAGACTCATCACATTATGTATCACCATTATTAAAATATGTGATATTAATATAAAAAGTTCACTTTCAATCTTAGCAACCTTGATTATATTATAAATGCATCATGCAATTAATACATAGAAAAGCATGCACCTTCATATCTCTAACCAAGTAACAACTTATCCCCAAATGTCATTACAACCAAATCTTTCACATCATCTGATTTCTTCCTATGGTTAATAGCCATCCCATTTATAGTCTGGATAATAGATCATTGTGTTAAGATTAAATGTAATTACCAACCACAATAGCAAGTACAGATAAGAGAGAAAAGAAAAATGATACAAGTATTTAATTCGACTAAGTATGCCTACAGCCACAAGCAAGACAAAGAGAATAATTTCACTATTATGATGAAAGAGAATTTTACAACCACTAATTTTATGATTTCTCTATGTGTAAAATCCCTTAACCTTTTGTGTATTTATAGGCCTTAAAATTATCTCAATTGTACTAGGATTAGCCAATTCCAATCCCCTTTGGAATATGATTTGTCTTTTCCTAATATGATCGAGATAATTTCAATCCTAATTCTATTTGAAATAGGATTATACACCATAGGCATCTAGGATTCTATTTAAATTCAAGTCACATCAACAAATCTTCCTTTTTTCTTGAATTATCTCAATAATCAACTTTGATATCATCACTTTGTCTTGCATACTACCCTCGCAAGGGCACCATTGAGTCTTGTGAAGAGACTCAATCTCTTTGCCCATAACACTAGTCCATTGATCTGCATTTATGCTAGAAATGGCTTCTTTATAGCTATTAGACTCATGCACATCTATAATTTATGCAATTGACAAAGCAAAAGACACAAGATTTGCTTCAAAACTACATTTGTATATCTTTACGGTAGTCTAATTTATCTTCTCTATCTACCTGTTGTAAAGCTATATGTTTGTTGTTACACATATGCATTATTGTCATTTTGATTAAGATCTTACACCTTCTCTACCTTGTTTACTTCTAAATTATTAGGCTGAGCTAGTGGAGAATCAATCTCAAGCTTTAGTTTGATCACTGAGACCATGATCCATAGTTGTTATTATTATATCCTTCTAACTGTCCAGTAAGGCAAATTTATCTAATGTAACATCCCTATTAATAATCATTCCTGGAGACTTTTGATCTGTACACCACAACATATAACCTTTCACTTTAGATGCATATCTTAGAAGTATGCACTTCTTTGCCCTCAACTCAAGTTTACCACCCCTCATATTAACATAAGCATGACAACCAAATATCCTTAAATTTAAGTAATCAATAGGTAAATTGGACCATACCTCAAAAGGATTTTTGTACTCAATAGCTAAAGGTGAAGATTTGTTGACCAAATAACAAGTTGTACGGATTTCTTAAGCCTAAAAATCCTTGCTTACACATGAATGTGAAAGCATACTTCATGCTCTATTCATGCATTTTGCAATGCCATTCTATTATGGTGTTCTTGTATAAGTGCAATGTCACACTATGGCCTCCTTGCTGCAAAAGTTATTGAACTCGAAATTGCAAAATTCCAACCCATTGTCAGTTTGAGGATGCTTCACTTTCCTTTTTATCTGCCTTTCAACCATTGTCTTCCATTTCACAAATATTGGAAATGCCTCATCTTTGATTTTCAAAAAAATACACCCACAATATTCTCAAGTAATCATTAATCAGAGTAGTAAAATACTTGGGACCACTCTTGGAAGGAACTTTGTTTGGTCCCCATAGTTCTAAATGCATATAATCCAGTTTGTCCTTAGTCTTGTGCACTACCTTCTTGATGAATTTCACCCTAGTCTATTTACCAAACACACAATGCTCACAAAATTTCGAAGCTTCATTTTTGTATCCATCTATCAAAATCTACTTACTCAACAAAAAAAATCCCTTGTCACTCATGTGACCAAAGATTGAAGTGCCACAATTGAGACTAATTTCCAGAAGCTATCAACTACATCTCCCCAAACTTAATACAGTCTAGATTGCATCTCACACTTCATTAATAGCATAGATCCTTTACACAGTTTAAGAATATTATTATTTGAATTATACTTGTACCATTGATCATCCAAAGTAGAAAGCGAAATCAAGTTCCTCTTTATGTGAAGACCATGCCAACACTCAATGCTTCTCATAATGTTGTCAAACATTCTCAATATGATTTGACCAATCCTTTCCACTGGTAATGGATAATCACCACCCACATAGATAGTTCAACTTATCATTTATAAGTAGCAAACTAATGCTTGTAAGGAAACATGTGGAAAGTTGCACCAGAATCAAAAACCCAGAAATTCTACATATGACTTGAACTCATGGCAAGTGCTTCCCCTACATTATCACTCTCATCAAAACTACTACAAGTGTCAATAATATCTATAGAATTCTCCTCCTTTTGCTTCCCGTTTTTCTCTTTTAAATTGGGACAAACTCTCTTAAATTGACCCTACTCCCCGCATTAAAACCAATTTTGCTTTTTCGTGCTGGACTTCAACTTACCCTTAGACTTCCTTTTAGAACAATCCTTATGTTGTATTTTTTTCCCCTACTTACTAAACTTTCACCCTCTATTTTATTTTTGGGAAAACTCTTTTTCAACTCTTTAGGCTGTAGTGCATTACTAACATCAATTTGAGAAATATTATCTTTTCCATATAGCAACATATTTAAGGTGGTGGTATAAAACATAACACAATTAAGGCTTGATCTTTACTATCAATCTTAATATCTATATTTTCCATGTCCATTATAATTGAATTGAATCAAAATGACTTTTAATAGGTGTATATAAAAGAGAATTTTACAACCAAGCAATATAAAAGAGAATGTTGAAAAAAAAAAAGAAGAGAGGGAGAGAGAGAAGAGACAAACTTCATTGCTACGCCGATCGACAGCTTTGAAATTTAACCTTGTCCCTTTGTGATGTTGTTCTCGGTAAATCCGGCGTCGTTTATATTGACACTGTCATTCAGCATGGGCGATTGTCACAATTCCACTTGTTTTTGCCAGCAAGGATTTTTTATTTTTATTTTTGCATGCCTGTCTGATTTTATCTTTATTCCTGTTTGAGGCCAGTGGCGACACCACTTGAAAGAGAAGGGGGGCAATTGCCCCCCTTAATTTTTGAAAAAAAAATTAATTATATATATATATTAAATAGACCATCTTACCTCCCTTAAAATTTTATTTTTATTCATTTGTCCTTAACTTATTTCTTAAGTTTTTAATCAATCAACCCTTTAGTATTCTCACTTTTATTGAATTTCATGATTTTTCTTTAAACGACACCTTATAAAACATATTTCTCTTTTTCTGGTTCATGCCTGCCTCATCATTCTCCTTACCAATACAAAAATGACATTGAGTAGAGAGCAGAGCATTTATATATGTAGTGGCCAGTAAAACAATTTTTGAAATCAAGAATTATCAAGGAAATGAAAAATTAAGGATAATGAAATCACAATATGTGACATATACCGTTATTTATAGTGTACTTTTTTCTGTAAGCTATCATTTTAATAGTTGGATTTTTCACAACGGTGCTTATAATACCTACCATAACCAAATTCCTTCCGAACAAACTTTCTAAAAAATGCACACTTATTTCTGTATTGTTATTTGTGAATATAAATAGTAATTATCTTTTGCAGCCCTACTTAGTATTTTAATTGCATTTAAATCTCTCATCATATTTTTCTATGTTAATTTACGAAGAATCGTTTAGTCAATTGGCAACTGTTTCTTAAGATTGATCCCTTCATTTTTGTGCAGAAATTATAATATTCATTTGAAGAGAAGAAGTGCCAATAGGGCTGCTCCAGAGGTAGTCTAGAAAGATTCAAGTGTTCAAGTAAATTCATACAGAAGAATTGTTCATTCAATAATCAGTATTCTTACATACATATATAAATGACCAAGTCCATTAAGGCCACCCCCATCTAATAAACAATTGGAACCACCGTACTCAACAACACTAAATATATATAAGCCCCCATTCTTAACATTTTACAACACTAGTCAGAGTTTCTCATAAGGTATGCGACAATGCATCCCAAGAAAGATCCAGCAATAACCTGTTACAAAAATATAAAAGGTTATTTATGCCTGAAGATCAGCTTGGCTTATCTCTCCAAGCTAAGAATATAAAGGCCAAATGTGCAAATTTGCTTTTAATATTCTATAATAAAACTACAATTTTATCCCTTATGTTTCAATTGGTGCGAAATGCGATATTAACCTCCATGTTTTAAAACTGGAAGAACTGTCTCTCTTTTAACAGTTTCGCCACACGTAGCACTCTATGGCACATTCCTAATTTTAAAACAGGAAAGATAACTTTGCACCAATTGAAACATTAAGAGTAAACTTGCTTTTTTTGTTTGAGAGCAAATTTGCACCTTAAACCTAACATAACTTCAGGAAACCTTAACATTGGCAAATGTTATTTGCTATTTATACATTGTATGCACTCAAATGTTTTACTTTTTTTGGGACATGATAAATTTGCCAGGTATCAACATCAGACTGCAAAATCTTCTATAAAAATCTTGATGATATAAGGCACCCATTGAAAATATCTTGCTTAAATTTCAGCATTTCACCTCAAGGGCATTGTGTCAACAAACTTCTTAAGTTTGTCAAGGTTCTCAGTTTGGACTTCTATTATTGGGTTAATCGAGTCCTACAAGCATAAAATATTACCATTCAAGTCTCAACAAGGGAGGGGTGCATCCAGGACATAATTTCAAGAGGACTAAACTTACACGTCCTAATTTTTGTGGGGCATAGTGATGGAATAACAAAAAAAAAAAAAAATTGCTTAGTTTTTTACTGAAATTTAGTGAGGCAGATAGTGCCCATTTTGCCCTGAAAGCACATCAACAAGGTACCATTTTCCCCTTCACATTGATATTCAACGCTCACTAACTGTTAGCATTATATAACTAGTCCATTCATGTATAATTAGCCAAGTTCGCTAGGAAACATACCAACCTTCCAATAAATTATGAAAAGCACAATGCAAACAATCTTTGTGCCAATCAAGATGCACTCAAATTGCAATGCAACAAACCTGCAGTGGAGTGTGCCCAAGCAATTCACGCAGTGGTCTAACATTAGACAATGGGTGTTCCGGGGGAAACTCACACACAATTTGGTTCAGCAGCTGCAATAAAAATAAAATATATAAACATATGAATACATACAAGAGAAGATCCTACAAGAGCACCTAATAAAGAAGATGCTAACAAGGAGGAGATGCAGGACTACAGGCCCAAGATATGGAGGGGTATATTCGAGAAGATAGAAAAGAAGGCAGGTGACAATGAGTATGGTGAGCTAGCAGAAGTTAGTTAGGATTTGGGAGAAAAGAGAGAGAAGGGAGAATGAATATATAAATCTGTTTTAGCTAAAGGGAAGGGTATGCATAGAAATACTTTTGTAATTGGTGTGATGCTGGAAAGGGATAGGGGAAGAGAGAGCAAAGTGTTTGGCTGCTGTTCTCTTGTAGGCATTTAGCCCTTATTTCTTATCTTTTCTTTTGTTGATTGTAATGCTTATACTGGAAAACTCTGCTGTATTTAGAAATTGCAGATCAATATACAACAGTTTCTTTTCAATTCTTATTCATTTGTTGAATGTTATTTATTGAATTCTCATCATTGGTCCAACCTGCCGGATCTGAAAGAGCAGAGGAAAATGGAGACTGGACAACAAGCATTGAGTTTTTAAATTGATGAAACAGAAAACAGAGTTGAGGAATTAGCAGCATGTGTGAAGGAGCTAATAAAATCAGTCACTGAGATCCAAACTTGTTTAGCATCCTCTCAACATAGTCACTAGGCTAACAAAAAGAAGGAAGATGAATTTAGAGGGCTAGTGCTCAATTGGATTAAATGTTTGGAAAAACAACCTGCCCATACAGAGGAGTTTAATTCTCATGGTGAAACGATAGTGGAGGGAAATGGTTATCAACAGGGATAAGGTTCAGTACAAAGGATGAACTATCAACTCAATATCAATCATTTTGCAGACCCACTTACTTCACTAAAAAAGATTAAGCTTGCAACTTCAGCATAACAGACCCAAGGGGATGGATTACTAGGGCCGAAACTTATTTTCGTATAAATCAAATTCCTCCCGAGATGCGCCTTAGCCTGGCTGAACTATATATGGAAGGGACGACTATTAATTGGTTCTCCATGCTCAAACATATATCCCACTTTAGCTTGGGAACAATTTAAAAAAAAAAAAATTATGCTACGCTATGGCATAATTCACTCTTCAAGCCCATTTGAGGAGTTAGCAAATTTACGACAAATAGGAAGTGTGGAGAAGTATATCGATTCTTTCGAAATGGTCGCTACTACAGCTCTTGGGCTTCCTAAACGATAATACATCGGGTATTTCATCAATGATTTGAAGGAAGAAATTAAAAGGATGGATTAAGGTGCACAAATCGGAAGACTGAGTCGAAGCAATGAAATTAGCACGTTCCATTGAAACTTCTTTGCAAATCGGGAAGTTCTTCAAAGGTGTTGCAAAATTCATATTTTTAAGAATCATGGTGCCAATTAGGGGTGTGAGGTGGGCCAAACTGATTTGGGTCACGGCAATTACAGCCTAATTCCATGATTGGACCAACCCAAAATAAAAATCCACCCAATTTTGCAAACTCCAAGCAGCTCCAATCATTCCTATCCTACTGATGCCAATCCATGGGGACTGCAGAAATCAAGTATTCGTCACCTATCCAAGGCAGAATGGGAAGAGCAATGCCGGAAGGGACTCTATTTCCAATGTGGTCAAATGTATTATCCTCAACATAAATGCCCTAAAGCACAACTGAAAGTGATGCTATTGGGAGAGGGAGAAGAAATTGACAGAGTTTTTTGAAGCTGAAAACGAGGAAGATGAAGCATGGGTTGACGGAAAATGTAAAATTCTTGAATTAAATGGTGTGTAAAAATCAATTTGGGGTTGCTACAGCCGACGAGACTAGGTTAAACACGATCAAGTTGTTGGAGACAACCAATGAGATTTCAACGCTGATGCTAGTGGATAGCAAATCCACTCACAATTTTGTCTTGCCTCAATCGCTGTCCATGTTACGATTGCAAATGCATCGAATTAAGTCTGTTGAAATTAGACTCAAGGATGGGAACTTTACTGGAGTGGACAGGAAGTGTACAGGGATCTAGATCCAGATCAATGATTATCAATGCATTATAGACGCTTTGGTGATGGACTTAGGAGGGCTGGATTTTATTTTAGAGGTGGAAAGGTTGCACACATTAGGGTATATTACTGCCAATTGGGCTTTGGGACGTCTCAAATTTATAGTCCAAGGAAGATGGATGGAGTTGAAGGGGTGTTACTACTAGGCAACGATCACTGCAATCATTATTGAGTTGGATCGAGGGCCAGTTACATCAACTAGATATTGACAGAGACAGCTCTTCCCCTTTTCCATTGGAGTTACTTGATCACCTGGAAGATAGCCAACAAAAGCAAATTGCTTGCTCTTTTTTGACAATCACAGGTCAATGTTCCTAGAAACCAATGGACTTCCCCCAAAAGGACAATAGAACATCGCAATTTCTCTCCAGCATGGACAGCTGCCTGTTTACGTCCGTCCATATCATTATCCCTACCACCACAATGGCAAGTTAAAGAAATGTTGGCCAAGGGAATTATCAGGTATAGCCAAAATCCTTTTTATAGCGCTGTTATTTTTGGTGAAGAAAGACAATTCATGGAGAATGTGTGTGGATTATCGAGCTTTTAAACAAGGTTATTGCCTCCTGACAAGTATCCCATTCTAGTGATATAGGAGTTGTTTCATGAGTTGAATGGAAGTGAAATTTTTCACAAAACTGGACTGGTTACCACCAAATTTGGGCACAAGAGTCTGATGTAGAGCAGACGGCTTTTTGCACTCATGACGCCCATTATGAATATTTAGTAATGCCTTTCGGGTTAACGAATAGGCCAGCTACTTCCCACGCATGAATGAAATTTTTCAACGCATTACTTCGAAAATGTGTTTTGGTGTTCTTTGACAACACACTAATCTACAGCCGCACATGGGAAGAGCACCTGGGCCACATTGAATCTGTTCTTGAATTTTAGCTGATAACCAATATGTGATGAATTGTAAGAAATGCAATTTTGGTCAGCAGTCAATGGAGTATTTGGGCTATGTGATTAATGGAGCAGGTGGTACTAGTCGATTCCAGCAAAGTCAGGGTTGTCCAGGATTGGCCTGCGTCGACTACAGTTAAAGGTGCAGGATTTTTCTTGGTCTCACCGAGAACTATTGGAAGCTCATCGCAGGATATGGAAAAATTGCCAAAATACTGACAAAATTGACCAAGAAAAATAGCTTTAAGTGGAACACAACTGCGCAGGGCACTTTTAATCTTCTTAAACACAAGCAGACTTCAGCTCCCTTATTGGTTTTTCCTGATTTTTCGAAGCCTTTCGAGATTGAGTGTGATGCGTTGGGGTGTGGGATAGAGGTTGTGCTCATGGAAGACCGAAGACCAATCGCTTATTTCAGCAAGGCGTTATCTCCTCAAAATCTCCCCAAGTCGGCATATGAGAAGTAGGTTATGGTCATTGCGCTCACTATTCTTCACTGCAGACCCCTATTTATTGGGACAACCATTCATTGTCTATACAAATCAACAGAACATCCACCAGCTGCTCCACCAAAAGATTACAATGATGGATAAGCAAAATTGGCTTGCTAAGTTGATGGGATACAAATTTGAAGAGCATTACAAACCTAGAAGGAAGAAAATAGATGTTGATGCCTTGTCTCAGGTTATCAGAGCTGTAAGTGAACTGCACTATCACGGTTAGTCCTAGTTGGTTGGTATGGGCAAGAGTTGCTACATGGACTAGAAGCTGATCCACAAATTCAGCAAATTCCCCAAGAATTACGATAGAATCC
>JBBPFJ010000480.1:0-44048 GCA_037975025.1 Excoecaria agallocha
ACACAAATTAAAGAATTATAAAATTAAACATAAAAATAACTAAATTAACACTAACACAACCCCTAAACACACTAAAAACATACTAATAAATATAGTCATAATTCAAAGTTATCAAATACCTTACACTTAGTCTTTGCTCTCCCTTGAGCAAAATTGAACAAACCAACTTCTTAAAATAATCAACTTCAATCAAAAATCATGAACTTCAAAATCATGCTTAATAATTAACTAGAGCACTTAACAAAACTCTAATTAGATCAAATTTAATGAAGAAAATATAAGCCAACTTTCATTTGTGTGTGTGTGTGTGTGTGTGTGTGCAAGATCAAAATATTTTAAGTTCTTTTCAAAATCAAAACACAATTAAATTTCATAGTCAAGCTTCAGAATTAATGTACACCTAAATGTACAAACGGTTTCATGCTCGAAACTCTGAAAATACCATAAGCTTCTCCTTTAGCATCGAAATCCGACTGTCATCTTCACTAAATAACTCAAAATCAAACATAGAATCACTAGGACTTCAATATGTTGTAACGTGGTCATAGTAATGGTTAACAAAGAATGGATAATAGTAAACAAGAAGAATAGAAACTTTCTGATTAAATAGACCAACATTTGTCAAACTTCACTTCACTACATCAAAAGCATACCACTTAATCATACTTGCTCACTTAACCCTTCATACACAAGATATTTTAAGAGAAAAGATCATTGAAACTCCTCTTAATTTTCACAATTCTACCACATTTAGAAGTCACAACTCTCTTCTTTTCCCTTGTAAATAGCTCGCACCTAAAATTTTGCCATAGATTGATAGCTTTATTTCAAACTACCTTTCTTTTCTCTTTTTCTTTTCTTTGCTAGCTTCGTTGTTGGAAACTAATGATAATATGGATATTTACAAGTTCAACTTTCATTACTTTCTTGACTTCAATAATAACCTTTAACAATAGTATCCCAAGAACCTTTTCTACTACAATCTTCAATTCCCCACAAATATTAATCCATCCCAATCCTAGAGTGGCCATTTATTAAAAGGTAAATATATGAGTATAATAAGAAAAATAAATATAGCACGCATTAAGCATGCTTTATTAGTCTCAAAATGGCTAACAAGGAAAAAATATACATACATGGTGGGAAACAAGCTAAGTTGTGGCTAAATAAGAAAAAAAATGCCTAGATCACTTTTTATATTGTTTGAGTTATTTCTATACTTCAAAGAGTGATGAGGAGGATTCTAGTGTCCTAAAATTTCTTGCTCAACTACCTTCATGCACTTATTTTTTTCTTATTTCAAAATTGGTTTTAGTATTCAAAATGTGAAAACTAATGAATATTGTTCAAATTGAATGAATATTGTCAAAAACTAATGAATATTGTTCAAATATGTCTGCCTTAATGCCAAACATAGATTTTGACCATTACACATTCTAAGTTAAAGTTGAACAAGTTCGATTTCGAGAATAAACTAAGGTAAACTAAACGAAATGCAAGCTAAATGATAAATGAATTAACTATATTATTAGCACAAACAAAAACCACTCACTAACTAAAACTAACATAAAAACACCACTAAAAATACTCATATTATTGCTTAAAACATAATACAAAGTTACTACTATTGAAAGTTACAATTTAAGCAAACACAACTAAAACACAAGAAAAGATAACTAAATAAATAAGAACAAAAATACAAAATACAAAATAAAATAAAAACTTTCATAAACATAAGGGGAGTTGAGATTTTCTACTTTTTAAATCTCAAAAGCAAAATTGAGCTTAGATAAGCTCTACCATCCCTCCCCCCCCCCCCCGCCCTCTAAAAATCCTCACTATCCTCAACAAGATAGCAAGAACAAAAGATCACTCTAGTGGTAGAGATGATGATGGTGGTGCTGGTGCTAACTACTTCCAAAAGTGCATGGTGAAGTCCTTAAAGCTTTTTTGCAATTTATCGATTTGCTCTGCTTGAACATCCAATCAAGCATTCACCTGATTCATAAAAGCTACCATTTATGGGGAAGGGCCTTCCTCTGGTGCAACCGCCCCTTGTTCCTTCTTTTCCTATGGACCAATAGGACCAACAATTAATCAAATGCAAATATTCTTCCCTATCTGTCCATTGGTGGCACGACTTATCCCACAACACTTTCGTGTTCTTTAACATTTTAAAATCCATGAATTGTGGATCACCAAGATAATGATAATTTTGTATTAAAAATGGTATTTAAGTAAGGATGCATATGAAAATGATAATTTTGTATTGTATAAGCATGTATATATGATTTGAAATAACTTTTGTTGATATGTTTATGTATAGTAATGTATATTGAGATAAAACATGTAATTGGTAACATGTATAGATATATGCTAATTGGTATAAAGGACTAGAAAATAAGATAAAGCTTTGTTAATGATTTATGAATGAGGATAGAAATAGGCAGTTGGTTAAAGGGTGTTACACCAATTAATGGTTGACTCAATTTTCTTGAGCCTTTAGTACCTTGAGGTTTAAGGTTAATTTATCTCATTTGTGTGTTTTCTAGGTGTTTAATTTATGATTTTGATTGAAGAGGAGTTCATCTCAGTTGGAGATGAAGATTTGAAGTTTTAAAATAAAGATTTCCAAAATGCCTCATAACGTAAGGCTATAAGGGTTCATGATCATAAAGGTGCCAAAGATGGTAATTCCACCTTGAGAAGCTAAGTGGGTCACACTATGAGCAAATCTCACATGGTCATAAGACCACGTAGCTCTGTGCAACGATCGGTTTGGTTCAATAATCGAACCGAATCGAAATATCCGAAAATTAAAATTTTATTATTTTTATGAATAGAAACAAATTTATAGAATAATCAAATTCAAATCAAACCAAAATTTTTGGTTGGTTTGGCTCGGTTAACCGAAAAATTAAAATTTAAAACTATTTAAAAAATAAAAAAAATATGTCTAAAAATTATAAATCATAATATAATAAAGTAAAAATATCTAAATTGTACAAATAAAAGTTCAAATTAAAGAAATAATTCCAAAATATATAATAAATAATACAACAAAACCGTTAAATAATTTTTTTATTTAATCGATTTTCAATTTAATCGTCAAAATTCTACATTATCACCTAAAAATAGATATTAATAATTGATAAATGTACTCATATAATTTGCAACTCAAAATAAAATAATTTACATGTATAAAATAATTATTCAATCAAAAAATAAAAAATTATACAATTATATAAATTTCGGTTCGATTCGATTTTTATGCGGTTTTTTCCTTCAAAAACCAAACCAAACCAAAAAATTAAAATTTTTTAAAATTCAAAGCCGAAAACCAAACCAAATTAAAAAATCGATTTGTTCGATTTTTCGGTTTGGTTCGGTTTTTGCTCACCCTTGAGCCCACGTGCATCTAGACTTCCAGATCTCGCGATTTTCACTTAAGCTTTTCTATTTTGGTTCTTCTTTCACAGTTTTTAGACCTAGAAAACTTAGAAAATTGTAGTAGAGACTGTCAAAGAGTTGTCTTAGTGCGTTTTCCTCCATTGTTTTTTTTATTTATTCATTTATCAATTCTTTAGAGATTAAGGTTGGGACAAGCTTGAAGAGCTAAAAATTGTTTTGAATTTTCTTCTTCTCCTTCATAAAGTTATAACTATTCTTTCTCTCTATAGATTGTTTATTTTCAATTTTTATGGAGTAGATTAGTCTTCTGTTAAGGGATCTTGAATCCCTAAATGCTATTATGGATGATTAATCAGTTTAATGTGATTGAATGTGTTCCTGATTGTTGTTGGAATGACCAGTTAAGAGTACAAATGTTGATTTAGAATTTTGCTTTTGATTATTAGGTAGATCAATGACTGATTTTAGTTTAAATATTACTGCAATGATTATTTAGGAATTGGGAATTGTTTCAGAAAAAGATAATTCCATAACTCTTATTTATGCAGATTAATTCTTAGTTGTCTATAACATAATTAGGAACTAATTTGAGTTATCAATTCCTTGAATAGGTTGATTGTTAAACTGAGAATCGTAATCAATTGTCATGCATAAGCATTTAGAAAAGAGAGTTTACCTTAACAAAGCCTTCATCCGTTGAATTTAAATCCTCAAAACTATTCATTCATTTATAGTTTTGATTAATTTAGTCTAGTTTTAGTTTAGTTACTCGATACCACAAATTTCTCAAGTATGATAAAAATAGATTAAGTTATATTTGATCCTCATGAAATGATATTTGGACACTCAGTTGTCCATTTTATTACTTAATTGGTACACTTGTCATTAATAGAAGTTCGCACTCATATGGATAGGACAGACGATTTTGAGAGAGAGAGGAAAAAAGAATTAGACTGAGTGAAAGGAAAGATCCATTTGATACCTTGTACCAGATTCAATGGGTTAGAAAATTAGATGAGTCATTTTTTGGTTTGGTTTGGAACAGTTTTTTTGGATGAAATTTTGAATTTAATTCAATTTTGTCAAGCCTAAATAAAGTACACATTTAAAAAATGATATTGGTTATCAATATCAATATAAAGAAATTAATTTCCATTAAAGAAATATAAAGACATTAATTATAAGAAAATAAAATTCTTCAAAACAAATATAATAAAATAGAATATTATGTTACTTTATTCATTTTATGTACTAAATAAATAATGTAGACTTCCAATTAGGAATGTACTTTTATACATGTAGTAAAAATAAATAAATTGAAAACAATTGAAGGAAGCTATATATGCATATAATATTTTTTAGAATAAGTTAAATGAATGTTGTTACAGGTTGTGTTAGTTAAATCTCGTAATAACACTCCACAAATTTTGTATTCAATTCTTAGAAACGGTAATTATGCAAAATTTCTCATCTTTAATATCGGTCCAGTCCGATCCTGTTCAAGGTTCAACCATCAGTTCATTGGTTTCTAGAACGATATTAGGTAGAAAGGTTTTTAGTAATGAACCATATCGGAGACTGATTTATAGCTAACCTAGTTGAACTAGCCAGTCCAGTCCGGTCCAATTTTTATAACCATGGTTTAATCATAAGTTTAAAAATGAAAGAACCTTTTTTTATTTGGTAAAGTATATATGATTAAACTTAACAATTTTTTATTCGGTCCAAAAACCCAAAGCTGAGTCCATTCAAAAAAAAAGTAACCTGAATTCGAATTCGAAAAAAATTTAAAAGACTCAAATCTGAATACACATACTAACCTCTCAAATTTTCTTTTCTCTATTGCTCACCGCACTCTTTATCTCTACTATTGCTGACCTCCTAGTTATGACATCAAAAGAATTTAATTTTACTAACAATTCGATTAATTTAATTTTTGCAGTTTCTAGATATTACAAACTAAATTGATATAATTAAATTTTTATTAGATATTAAAAATTAAATTGATATAATTAAATTTTTATTTCAAAAACCAAACGAAATATGTATCAAATTATTAATCTGATTCGATTTTCGATCTGACACGGTATGATCCTATTTGATTTTTTATTCAATTTTTTAATTCTAATTGTAATTCATGACTATCCAAATCCATCCGAAAAAAAAAAAACTATTTGATCCAAATGACCCAAATTCCAAAAAAATTGACTCGAAATGAATCGAATTTGAAACCATCAAACCCGTCTCAATTGCTAGTCTATATATGATGAATTCAACCAAAAGTTAACAGGTATACAATTTATTTTATTTAGTGAATAAGCTAGAATTTTCATGTAGGACACAACTTATATAGGCACAATTTGGATCACTACTTTATAAGGGATGTCTTCCCCTACGGGAAACAATTTGGTTTTCAGACGAGATTTTGTTTACATCTACTTGTAAAATTACCAGATATTGAAATTTTTGACCTTACAGAAAAATGCATAAAAGAGAGAGAGGAGGGGGGGAATAGATAACATATTCCATTGGTTTACTTATACATAGAGAGGAGGGGGGGAATAGATAACATATTCCATTGGTTTACTTATACATACTAATAGGTTTGACCAAATACATAATATATATAAATTAAAGAAAAACAAAAAGATTTTCAAAAGTTCTCCTATCTTATACCTCTAGTGAGGCAAAACCACTAGTAGAATGAGCATTAAGCAAATTTGTACAAGACATCTACTAGGGATCACCGAAAGAAGCTACCATTCATTCCACTTTATAATACTTCTCATTTTTTATCATTAAATCAGTTAATAATCTTGTTTAAAATACGTAATTAAAAAAATGTAAAGTACCCTATAATGAAAAATACGCTAGCAAAGTCTAGGCAAAGATCTAGTAGAATGAGCATGAAGCAAGTTTACACAAGACGCACAAAATACAGCTATAAACTTTTGGAAAAACCTACACATCTCAAGATGTTCAAAAGAAAGTGCTGACATACACAATTATATGTTTTTCCAAGTTAATTTTTAATTCTATATGCTTTTATTACTCCATGAAAAATTTTCATGAGAAGCATTGCAGGTACAAAAGAAGCTTGACCTAGGCTATAATCTTATCCAATTAAGTTTTCAATTTGGTAGGATTTTTTATATAGTTTTGTCATTAAAATTACAAAGTAATTAGTCTAGTAGCCTTTACTTCTTAGGGGCCTACAAGTTCTTACAGATCATGGCAATATATGTTCCATTGAGCTCTAAGTTTAAATGAACCCCACCAGCAGATCATGCTTTTGGAAGACCACCCATGGAAAGCCATCATGTCTCGTAGCTTATAATTCCCCCATGAAGATCTTCTAAATACCTCTGCCTCAACAAAATCTAAAATAATACTAGAAACCAAAAACCATAAGAAATTGGCCGAATCCTTGAGCAATCTCATGGAACCCAGTTAAGGGTGTATATGTCAAAACATGAATATTTTAAAAACATGGCTATTTCAAAAAGAAACTTTCATTGATAATGACACCACAGCTTCATTTATATGTATATAGTTATACAGTTGTGTGCAATGTCAATGGTTATGAAATGGATGCAATATCTCGGCCATGTATTTATCATCTCATCCATCAAAAAACAAACTTGTTTATATCTCAACTGTTATTCTCAACTCAAATAATCCATACCCAACCAATTCTTCATTCTTTCATCAAAATGACCTCTACAGTTTTACATACAATTGAAATATGCAAAATGTTTGCACTTCAGTTATAAACAAACATTACCTAATCTCCCTCCTGCGGTTGCACCATAAATGGCTTGAATGTCAATACTAGTCCAATAAACTGGATCACATTTAAGGCGAAGAAAACAATTTGAGAACCTGCATAAAACCAAACATGATTCACATTACCGTCAATGAACATGCAATTTTTTTTTATTATTATTATTATCCATGTTATTGCAGATAACCTAAATTAAAATGTAATTGTCAACACTTTCTTTTGTCTTGTTCATGAACATCCTGGGATAATACAAATAAAACTGATAACTGTGCAACCAGTTTCAACATACAAACCTTCAAAAGTAGAAGAATTTGACAGGCTGAAATTTAAAAAAATTTATTGGAAAATTATGGAAATAAGCTTGATCATCTAAGAAATATTTTAAACATACAGGTTTTTCGAGTTTTAAGGGGGGAAAAAAACACTCCATGCCATGCATTATTTCAACAAGATACAAATCCAATATCACTGTCTTTTAACTATACTTAATCATATATTACTAGTTTTAAAAAACTACTAGAAGACATGGATACATGATCTTTAGGAAAGACATTTCAGCCTAGATCAAATTTCAGTGACAGTGTCATTCCTATCTATTCACTCCCCCTTCTCCAATCAATTCCGTATTTATCACATTTTCTTCTACTTTTACATTATTCATTAGTTCTTCGTCCAACATGTTATCCTTAAGTTTCCTGGACCTAAACAAATTGGAAGAAAATATGATGTGCCTTTCTCACCAATTTGTAATTGAAGGGATATAACATGTTCGCATATCAAGGATTATTAGAGGCTCACCCAAGTTTATTGCTCATTCTAATGATAAAATAACCACATGAAGATGCGACCTCTTGAAGAAAAAACATGCCTTTTATGGGATACAAGTAATTGCCTAGCAACTGAGATAGGAGTAAGGTGGTGGAAGAAGAGCTAATGAATTCACAGGAAATTGGGGTAACATGATATTGGCTTGGTACATGAGAAATTTCATAGACTAGTCTAGACAATTAACTTCATTGTGACTCTAGTTTCCCCTCTAGCTTTTATTGAAGGCAGTTTTAATTTCTATTCCTCCATCATATTAAAATTGTGATTCCAATGAAACTATTTAAAAAAAAAAAAACTAGTTATGTTTTTCAAAAATTCTTTATGATATTTTTGAAATTATAGTTTCACTGATAAAACTTAATATATTTTTTCACCAAAAAACAATAGCAATTGGCCCCCCGACCCCAAGTTATGAATTCATTCACTATATCATTATATTCAATTAATTTACATTGTTATATATTTTAAATTAGACATTTATCTAGAGGGTTTTATTTTTTGAAATAAATTAGTTATATATCTCAAAATTATTTATTTATATTTTTGTCATGACCCTTGCATACTTATTTACATAACATAGATATCCATTTTATTCTTAATTTTAATTGCTTTTGATTATACATGTATTTCAAAATTTCTATTAATATTTTTATTTCATATTATGCTTAAATTCAATTTTGGCCCGCATCAATTGCATGATAGAAAATGCAGTTTCATGAAGTGAAAAGATTAAGTCTAACAATGCAAAATGATATTTTCTTTGTTTTAGAAATGGAAAGAGATGAAGTTTTATTCTTCCTAGAGTAACAATAGAAAGAAATGAGCACACCTGGGAGGAAGGCAGCAGATTGTCGCTTTTGTGCCCAAGAAAAACTACAAATTCACAATGATGACAAGATTAATAACGCCAATAGGTAATCTAGAGAAGCATATATTCACCAGTTAAATATAAATATACCAATATATTTTTCTATTTTACTTTCACTTGCACTGAAAAAGGAAAGTGTACGATTATCGATAACAATGGTGCTGCAATTTGTTGGATCTAGTCCTAATTTTACTGTGGTAAGCATGCTTTGATGCTTCACCTAGGAAGTATGTATATTCTTAACCAAACAGACCAGATGAGACAATACAGTAAAAATACCAGCATAAAGCATGTAATAGCAGAACCTCAGAAATGACTTAAAATAGCTGTGACTTGTGATGATTTTTTTTCCTATGTTCCTGAATTTTGTGGTAGAAAGAAAATGTTGAGGAACCACATTGATACTGTGACAAGAGTACAGGAGAGGCTAATGTTTAATCTTTTGTTGGTGTGTCATTAGCGCACCACAAATTCATTTTGCACTTACAGGGCACCAGCTCCAGCAGGACCAAATGTTTTGAAAATAGACATTGCAGTCAATGAAATGCCGTTGGCTGCTGCTCTCTGACTTTGAGGCTAACACAACAACATTAAGATTTAATGTCTAACATCTATAAGTTATGAACATTCCAATGACAAAAAGAAATAATTCACCAAATAAAGGATTTGAATATACCACAGCATTGTTCAATAGGATAAAGAATCCAGTGATTAGAGATACCTACATGACATACAAGAAGCCACCTTGTAAATTAGACATGCCCCATTTACAAATGCAAGCCAAATTTGTATTAGGTGAAAAGACAGGACGATCAAAGTAATATCTGGTCTCTCATATAGTGGCTTCCTCTTGCAAATTAGCTTTTCATGATTTAGAAAATGAAGGGGGAAAAAAAGAACCCACATTAGAAAACTTGGTATATTCATGTAATCGTCATTTAATAGCCTAAAAACAGATTAACTTAGATGCTTTAAGCATAAAGTTAGAGAGATTTTTAATAGTTTATAACATGACTTCGGGACTATAGTTAGTCTCTTCCTAGGTTGTTTCTTTATTCTCTTCTTCCTCAAGTTCTTCATTAGTCTCTTCCAAGTTTGTTTCTTTATTCTCTTCTTCATCAAGTTCATTTTTTTCCCTGCCTGTCAGTATCAACTCACAGAACATGCCTACTATAGGAAAGTTCACAGTAAAAATTCACTTACAGATAGAGTATTCCTTAGGATAGATGCACAGTTAATTGCCAACTGAAGATATAATCCTGAGAGCACAGCTATATAGGGGTAAATGGATAGCACTGGTATTGATATTGCCTGAATAGAAATTAACTAGTTAATTAAAACGGAATTCACGTAGAATGAAATTTGAATAGAATAATCATAAAAAGCTTTGAAGCTCAGAGTTTATACTGCAGAAAGCCGTGAAACCATAAGAGGCCCAAGGATCTTCTCAATTGGAGGATATAGTAGCAGCTGGAACAGTAAAAGGCCAACACCTAAAAGCATAATTCAGTTCATTAGTAAATTCAAACATCACATATTCTTTCACATGACACAGGTCAATGAGCAAGTTTTGAATTAGTAACTGTGGCATATGGGCTAAGGATTTGTACTGCCCACATGGAATGAAATTTGAAACTTTATATTTAGTGTGAATTTATAATAATGCTGCCACTATAATTTCAATACCATTAACAATTCAAGGACCCATAGTTAACTGGTATTCACTATCCTGCTACCAATTTATTTTTAGAGGATATTTGGAATAGACATATCCATTAAACTTGGGGTTTACCTAACAGAATTTGGAGGGCTCACTATTTGATTTTGTACTGTTTTGGAGAAGAGAAAAGGGAAAACTTCGTCAAAGAATTGTTGTGATTTGCTACAATTTCTATATTCGCACCCAGCTACTTTCATTTTAGAGAGGGTTGCTTTCTGTGCTTATTTAGGATGATTTTAAACATTGACCACCATGTATCTTATTCGCTGACAATTGTGGAATTCTGTCCCAAGTGATATGATATTTCTCCATACAAGACTGATATCCGATTTTCAGGTGTACCTAACCATTTCAAATAAATGAGATAGACCAAGCAAAGTCTATAAATGGAACCACTGGAAGCACGGAAATGATACAATCATCAAGTTGCAAACAAGAACTTTGATAAGTGTCATCCAATTCATGGCACACACACCAGAAATTGCTAAAACTTCACCAACTTCTTGTGAAGAAAAATTCAATCCTCCATACTTTTTGTCACTGACTGCCCATAGAGAGAATACCTGCAAGAAAATGCCAAAAATCAAAATTGATTACAGGTTATTGTAATTATGGAACTTCCAGATCTACTAGAAAATGGATTTTGTATTATTAGCATGAAATAGATCGTGCTTGATTGGCAATACAATCAAGTAAGGTTCAAGGTGGTTAACATGCTCTTAATATCTTTGAATCAAATCTCATGACCTTAGAGCTTAGCCCCTAGTTCTTGCTCTCATAATGATTTTAGAGTTCAGTAACTCAACTTTGTAAATAGTGCAAGTAGCTTATAATTTGCAGTAATATCAAAAATAGCATAACCATAATACAATTCTACAATCAGACCAACCTGCAATTTTTTTCAGTTCAGTATATTGTTGCAAGTATTTGCATGTATTTCATAATTAACAGAACATAAATCTAATATATTTAAGCATTTATAGGTTAATAATAACTAGCAGCAAAGGAAAGGTATTTAAACTGGAGAAAAGTTCGGTTATTGAGCAACGTATTTTTTTTTATCATTAGCTATTTTTGGAAGGGCAATGTCATTATGTGGGTTAAGGATAAGCTTTGGACAATCTGTTAAGCAAAGGGGGTTAAAGAAAAAGGGAAAAGAAAACAAAAAAAGTCAGACAACACAATCTCAAGTTGCTTCACTGACTAGGAGTCTCTATTTATATGATTACAGCCAAATTGGCAGTTACTCTTAAACCGAGCCATTCCATAAGATTTGGCAATCTTCCGAAGTCATTTTTAATACAAGAGTGAGAGTTGGCATTGTAGATAACACAACGCTCTCTTCATTGTCCGTTATGCATTGACCTATGTGTCTTACTGGATGATATTCAAAAAACTCTTTTGTAGGCAGGCCAAAGCACGCAGCAGAAAGCCATGTTTTGATAGCTCAATCAACAAACCTTTTATAATCTTTTATTTATTTTGGTGAGTTGAATTTCCTAGTTAGGATTGGAGTCCTTTAATTTTTTTTTTTGTTAAAATGTATATTTTCTAGTTAGATTAGAATTCTATTTTAAATTGCTAATTGTTGGTTAATTTATTTTGTAAGATAGCTTGTAATTAAAGGTAGAATAGTATTTTTCATTTACACTATATATATATATATATATATATATATATATATATATATATATATACCCTTGTATCATTATTTTAGGGTGTAATTGAGATAATAGAAAATCTCTTATTTCACAAAATTTTCATAGTATCAGAAACATTGTCGTTTCGAATGTCGAGTTAACTTTTGTTATGATATGTACAGCTGTTAGATAAGATAATTAGCTTAATTATAGGGATTTGTTATTAGCTTAATTATAGGAATTTGTTATTTCCTAATTCAACTCTTGTATACATTATAAATACCTGTATATTTTTCAATGAAAATAATGAATTATCTCTCACTTTCACATGGTATCAGAGCTTGATCAAGTTTTTGAGTTCTGTGTTTGAGTTTTCGTTTCTGGGATTTCTAGGTTATTGTATCAGCAATGTACTCCTCTTTGGGTCACCTGTCTGTGACCATTCTTCTTTCTCACCACCATCACAGGGCAGTTTGCCTCCGTCATTCCGGCCGTTTCACCTTTTTCCGGTGACCATCGGAGCCGCGAGTGAGCCTCACGCGCCACTCGAAAATCACTGCCCTTCCTCACTCGTCGGCGAGTGATAGCGCGTGATCTATCCGCCGGTCCTCCAATTTCAAATCCGTCGTCGCCTGAGTGTTTCCGACCAGATCGCAGTATCGATTTTCTCATTTGGTCTCTTTTAACGCTCTCTCTCTCTCATATTAGTTCCTGCCTCTCTCCGGTGTGGGTTCAGTTCTCACAAATGCTTGCTGCTGCTGCTGCTTCTTGGTGAGGTATATTGATCTCTTTGCTGCATTGTTGATTTTATTGCCTAAAGTTATTTGCGACGGGTTTAAATGGTTGAGAATAGTGATAAAAAGACAATTACTGAAATTATGTTTGGTTCGTCTAAAATTACGGATAAAAAACTGATTGGATGTAACAATTATGCACAATGGAAAAGAACAATTCATAGATCTATGACGAGTGTAGACTTGGAGAACCATTTAACTAGTAATCCACCGACTAAGAATGATTCTGTTAGTAAAAAAAAATGATTAATGAAAGATTATAAGTTGTTTAATCAAATTCAGAATACTTTAGATCCTGCTGTTGATAATGTTGTAAATCATTGTGATAGTGTAAAAGAATTATGAGAATATTTAGAATTTTTGTATGCCTGCAAACAAGATATATCTTGTGTTCATGATTTATTGCTAAAAATTTATCGAGTGAAACAAAAATGTCGCTCCCTGTTCCAGTATTATACAGAAGTGAAATAAGCCTTTGAAGAAAAGCGGGTTATTTTTCCTATTGTTGCTGACATTAAATAAATGCAAGAACAAGAGGAGCGAATTATGGTACAGTGTTTCTGAAGATTTCTGAAACTCTAGATTTTCTTATTATCTCTAGGTTACATAAAAAATGATACAAAAACATATTTATAGGCATACAAGTAGACTAAAGGGAAATTTCTATTCTACCCTTAATTACAAAATTATATTACAAGATAGATTAACCAACACTCCCCCTCAAGTTGGTGCAAAAATATTACACATGCCCAACTTGCAAACTATGGCATGAAAAGCTCGACTGCTGAGTCCTTTTGTAAAAACATCAGCTAATTGTCTGTCCGACGTTACATGAAATAGGCTTAAAACACCATCAGATAATTTTTCTTTGATGAAGTGTCGATCAATTTCTATATGTTTTGTCCTATCATGTTGAACTGGATTATGAGCAATACTGATTGCAGCTTTGTTATCGCAATACAAAAATAGTCGGTCTTTTCCAGCCAAATTCAACTCTGCTAATAACTTCTGCAACCATAACAACTCACAAACACCTTGAGCCATAGCTCTATATTCTGCTTCTGCACTTGATCTTGCAACTACACTCTGTTTCTTGCTTCTCCAAGTGACTAAGTTACCTCCCACAAATGTACAATAACCAGATGTGGATCTTCTATCATCTAAAGATCCAGCCCAATCTGCATCTGTGAAGGCTTCAATTCGTAGATGACCATTTTTTGAAAAAAGGATACCCCTTCCTGGAGCTGATTTTAAATACCGCAAAATGCGAAAAACAGCCTGTTGATGAGATTCTCTAGGATCATGCATAAACTGACTCACCAAGCTAACTGCATAAGCAATATCTGGTCTAGTGTGAGATAGATAGATAAGTCTACCGACCAGTCTTTGATATCTGCCCTTGTCAACTGATCCTTCAGTTCCTGTGTGTAACTTATGGTTACTTTCAATTGGTGTATCTGCTGGTTTGCATCCCAACATACCAGTTTCATCCAAAAGATCCAGAACATATTTTCTTTGAGAAATGAAGATCCCTTTAGTTGATCTGGCAACTTCAATTCCCAAGAAATATTGTAGCTTCCCAAGATCCTTGATTTCAAACTCCTGAGTTAAGAGCTTCTTCAGACGAACCATCTCTTCTTTATCATCCCCTGTCATTACTATGTCATCAACATAAACAATGAGAAGAGTGATCTTACCCTTGAAGTGCCTTATAAAGAGGGTATGATCAGCATTACTTTGTTGATAACCGAAAGATATCATAGCTTTGCTGAATCTGTCAAACCAAGCTCTTGGAGATTGTTTCAACCCATACAAGGCTTTCTTCAGTCTGCACACCTTTCCCTGAGTTCTCTCATCATCAAAACCAGGAGGAATCTCCATATAAACCTCTTCTTCCAGGTCCCCATGGAGAAATGCATTCTTCACATCAAATTGTAGCAAATCCCAATCCAAGTTGGCTGCACAGGATAGTAAGATTCTAATCGTATTTATTTTAGCAACTGGTGCAAATGTCTCCTGATAGTCAACTCCATAAGTCTGGGTGAAACCCTTTGCCACTAATCTAGCTTTAAATCTTTCAATTGAACCATCAGCTTTGTGTTTTATTGTGAACACCCACTTACAACCGACTAACTTTTTATCTGGAGATGCAACTAGTTCCCAGGTCTCATTTTTAGAGAGAGCTTTCATTTCTTCAACCATAGCTTCTTTCCACGTTGGATCCTTAATAGCTTCTCTCCAATCCTGTGGAATAGACATAGAGGAAAGAGACAAGACAAAGGCTCTATAGGAGGGAGACAAAGAATCATAAGAGACAAAGTTAGAGATGGAATGTTTTGTACATGACCTGACTCCTTTTCTTTGAGCAATGGGCAAATTTAAATTAGAATCAAGAAGTGACTCACCCGAGGATTCTGGCAGTGTAGAATGCATGATGGCTTCTTCAGACCTATTCTTCCTCGAGTATCTCAACAAGTCAGGTCTATCTAAACGACCAACACTCTCATTCTCCTCCCCCTGAACATCAAAATTCTGCTCCCCCTGAACATCAAAATTCTGCTCCCCCTGAACATCAAGAACCTCTTCATTTTCCTTTTGAACTCGATCACCAAATAGGACGGGTACATTCATTATCACTTCACTATTCTCCCCCTGAAGAGGTGATTTTAGAGTGCCAAAATAAGGTTCAGACTCCCGAAAAGTAACATCCATACTCACATAGAATTTCCTAGATGGAGGATGATAGCATTTATATCCCTTTTGAGTTGGAGAATATCCAACAAACACACATCTCATTGCTCTCGGATCTAATTTCCCAACATTCCTAGTATGAACAAAGCAAACACATCCAAAAACCTTTGGTGGAACAGTATAGCCAGTTTTCCCGGTTAAGGCTTCTACAGGAGTCCTAAAGTTAAGAGCTTTAAGAGGCATTCGATTAATAAGATAGGCAGCCGCTAATACAGCATCCCCCCAAAATGACTTTGGAACATGCATAGTAAACATAAGAGATCTAGCAACTTCTAACAAATGCCTATTTTTCCTCTCAGCTACACCATTTTGAGCACTAGTATAAGGACAACTAGTTTGGTGAATAATACCATGTGACTCCAAATAGGTACCAAACCTACTATCCATATATTCTGTCCCATTATCAGACCGCAAAATTTTTATTTTTGCATCAAATTGAGTGTGAACCATTTTATGAAACAATTGAAAACAGGAAAAAACATCACTCTTTGCCTTAATCAAATACACCCAAGTCATTCTAGTACAACAATCAATGAAAGTAACAAACCATCGATTTTCAGACAAAGAAGCAATTTGTGTAGGTCCCCAAACATCAGAATGAACAATCATAAAAGGCTCATTGGCTTTATTATCACTCAAAGGATAAGTGTTTTTAGTATGTTTAGCATACTCACAAGCATCACAAGATAAAGAATCCAACTGAGTTTTAGCAAATAAACTAGGATATAGTTTTTCTAAAACAAAAAATGAAGGATGCCCTAATCGTCTATGCCACTGAATGATCTCCTGGTTGACATCCTGATAACCCCCAAAAAGAGCCAACTCTTGACTGTCTTCCAGCATATATAAGCCATCATGCTCTCTACCACTGCCAATCCTCTTCCCTGTTTGAAGATCCTGAATGATACAAAAATCAGGAAAAAATTCAACTTTACAGTTAAGAGTTTTAGTGATAGCACTGACAGATAAAAGATTGACAGGGAATTGAGGAACATGGAGAACAGAAGACAATTTAATATTAGGAGTACAAACAACAGAACTTGTTCCAGAAATAGGGGTTAAAGACCCATCAGCTACCCTGACACTATCCCTTTTTAAACAAGGAGAGTAGTTAAGAAAACCTTTAGAAATGCCTGTCATATGTCTATTCGCACCAGAATCAATAATCCATGAATTATGATGAGAAAAACTAGTACCTGACTTGACCAAATTAGAGGTAGCACTGGAGGAAGGAGTGAGCTGAGACAGGAGACGCCTGAAATGCACAATCTCATCAGAAGAGAGACTCTCAACTGAAGCCAACTCCTTAGATGATTCCACTGTTTCTAATACATGTGCTTGAGTCCTTGTTGGATTAACTCGTTTTCCCCCACGGCCCCTACTAGGTCTCCCATGCAACTTCCAGCAGGTCTCTTTAGTGTGCCTTGGCTTACCACAATAATCATAGTGCAAATGATCTTTATCAGAAAGAATACCTTTTTGTTGCTCAAAAGAGGTATGGGCAGTCAAACCCGACTTATCGATAGGTGCAGTATAAAGCATAGCACTCCTTCTGGTCTCTTCCTGCTGGATTAAAGAGTGTGCCTCCTCGAGTGAAGGAAATGGAGTTCTGCCAATAACTTGAACTCGCACTTGATCAAATTCAGGATTTAGACCAGCCAAAAAATCATAAACCCTCTCCTTTTCAATCATCTTTTGAATCAGCACCGCATCATCAACACACTTTGCTTGAAAATCCTGATAATAATCCAGTTCTTGCCATAAACTACCCAGCTCAGAGAAATAATCTGAAACAGTAAGCTCACCTTGTTTTGTACCATGAACTTTGTTCCTAAGCTCAAAGATACGAGCATCATTTCCCATTCGAGAATAGGTGGTTTTTGCAGCTTTCCATATTTTCTCTGCAGTGTCAAGCAATAAATACTGTCTAGAGATTTTAGGATGCATAGAATTCAAGAGCCAAGACATAACCAGTGAATTATCTGAGTCCCATTGATTAAAATTAGGATCGGTGACAGATGGTGATTTTTGACTTCCATCAATATAAGCCTGCAACCTCCTAGCCTTGATTGACAATAAACATGATCTAGACCAGGCTAAATAAGTACTGCTTCCCTCAAGTTTGACTGGACTAATTTGAGAATAGGGATTGTCATTAATGGGATAATATTTCTCAATTTCCCTATGATCATCCTTAACATTTGCCATACCGGAACAGCCAAAAAAATATCAGAAACACAGCAGGGAGAAAATAACCCAGAAAAAGAACCTGTTCACGTGTGACCCGGAAACCAAGGACGTCGGCAGTCACCGGAAATTAGTGGGTCGGAGGCGGAACAGAGAGGCGAGCAGGTCGGAAGAAAAATGGCAGCAAAAAAGTGGCCGGAGGTGGTGTCACGCGCCTCACGCGCCGGCGAGTGGAGAACGGCCAGAAACTGACGACGGCGCGTGTGCTCACGCGCGGCTTCTGACGGCTCCGGAATTCTGGGCACAGGCCGATCTTGACCCGATCTATCTTCCTATGGGGGCGGTGTCGAAAAATAAGGGTTGAAACACGTCCTTCTAGACTCGCCGGAAAAGGAAGGGTGACCGGAAAAATAACTGCGGAAGGGAGTTAACTCGACCTTCGAAACGACAGTGGCTCTGATACCATGAAGATTTCTGAAACTCTAGATTTTCTTATTATCTCTAGGTTACATAAAAAATGATACAAAGACATATTTATAGGCATACAAGTAGACTAAAGGGAAATTTCTATTCTACCCTTAATTACAAAATTATATTACAAGATAGATTAACCAACAGAAAGCATTCTTTTCATAGGAGGTGAAATCCAAAAAAAAATCAGTCACATGGATCAATTTTGCAATAAAACTTGACATAGCACCACACACCATTTAATCTGTCTATTCAATGGGTAAAGAGTGGACCATATGCCATTACATTTGGGATAAACAGTATATAACAAACAAAAATACAGTTTAGCAAAAGCTGAAAAGCCCTTAAAATCATAAGTTATCATACTAAAAAGAAATACTATAAACTGAACAAGTGGCCAAATAACTGAAGGACCAAAAATCTATCGTACATACCTCTCTGTTAATAATTAAGAACCCCTGTCCATCAACCATGTACGAAATCATCATTATTAAATCATAATCAGCATCTGGAAACTTCAAAGGGAGCTTGGTAGTTTCAATATCAAATGCACAAATGAGAACTTCGGCACGTTGCAGAAGATCAGTCCTCTTTTCAAGCATAACACCACTACTGGACACACTAACATCATACCACTGACCACATCGAATATCTAGGTGGCATGAAATTATAAGTTGTCACATAATAGTTGTGCAATTAAATTAACTTGACAAGCAATAATACAGTAGAAAAAAAATTCAAAACTGAGAGCATTTCATAAAGAATTACCATTGTCAATGGCAAAGCGAACATGGTATGGAACATCATACTCTCGGAGATCAACAATACAATCTAGGAAATCCTGAGGCCTTTGTTCTCTGCTAATCAGGCACCAAATAATATAACCATATAAATAATAACAAATATGAGAAGCAAAAGTCAACATGAACATGAAGTACATGATGAAACAAAGCTGTCCCCTGAAAGAACTTCTTTTTAGAATTTCAAACAAAATGATAGGAGGCTTCCACACATAAGGAATGTGCATCTAGAAGAGAAAGCATTACCTTTTCCCCATCAAAATGGACTCATATGCTTCTGCAGTATCAAACTCTGCCTGGTTTCTTTCAACAACATGCAACAGATCTTTCTTCACATCCATCAATTGTTGAACAGTGGAAAAGGATAATTTTAAATATCTTTTTTGTAAACCGGACAAGTGGTTTTTCTGTCAATGCACACATAAAGAAATTAAATAAACTTCATTAGATAGTGCAAAAACGTTAAAACCAGGTTAAATATCAATAACATGGGAACAAAGCTGATTCAAAAGAATAAACATTTTATTTTAAGAAAAGTAATGTTTCAAGTATAATTAGAGAAGCATTCTTGGTCAACAGAAAAGAGAAAACTTCAAGAGCATGATTATAAGTGCATTTTTTTCTTTTGAAAAAATACTACAAGCTGTATTCATTTTTTACAGAGAACTACAGTTCTTCCCATAATCGAATGCTTGCATTTTGTTTCAGAAGTATAGTTCTTCCTATAATATATAGTCCATAGATTTAATTACCAGAAAGGTGAGAAGAAATATTCATCTTCAAGTATTTTACTTGCATTAAGATGCCACACCATAGACTGCAGATGTCAATGCATGCAATCTTAGATGTGATTCTTGAGATCTTAGGGAGCAAATCTTAGAAAAAGGTTACTTCTTGTTCTCTTCTCTTTTATTTGAGAGTGATTTGTCACTCAAAAGCTTCTTCTAGCTGAGTATATGACATTATAAGCTACGGCTCAGCTTTCTGACTGGCAGAACGTACTTTATAACCCCTATTCACAATTCTATAAGTTTTTGCTGCTTCATATTGTAAGTTTTCAAAGGTGATCATGCAAGCTAGCTTCTAACACCTCATAAAACCAAAACCATAGCAGTTTTATATCAACTCCTCAGATACGTCTCGTAGAAACACTTCTAACACTAATATTTGCAACTAGCGTTAAATGTGTTCATGTTATGAAAACAAAGTAAAGAAACCAAGCTTTTCCTGAGACACATTCGAGATCCTAAAACACTATCAAAATTCCCAAGGGCTTTCCTGACAATCCCTTGAGAATAGTATTGCAGTTTTATTTCATAAGAAAAAGAATAGGGCATGATGCCAAAGCTTAAAAAAGAATTAGAGGCCTAAAGCAAGTGACAGAGAAGACAGAGTGACTAACAAGATCTAGGTCCTCCTTCGCCACAATCTCAATATCCGCAATTTGACTTTCATAGCGTCTACGCAAATAGGCCTCAACGTCCATTTCCATTTTTTCCTGTAATAAACAAAAAAAAAAACAAAAACATTAGCAACAAAAGCACTACATTGGGCGTTTGAAAGCCACGAGTAGATGTTCTACCTTTGTGGCGGCGTAGAAATAAGGACGGAATTTAAACTTTGACTTGAACGCAGAACCATCCTGCAATTATATAACGTCTCTCATTAATTTCATAAACCAAAATAATACAGCCAAGTATAGACATTTCTTCGCAGAAGATCTAACCTGAGAAACAAAATAGAGATCAACGCAACTGTGGACTTTTCCAGTTTCTTGATCCTCCAGAGAAGACTGCAAATTTTAAGAAAAAATTTCACAAAAATTAGTTACTCGTCTCAGTAACCAAACAGATAATCAAACAACGGCAGGATTGAAAATGAGGACAAAAATGGGCTGCACTGGTCACGCAAAATTGGATTCAACTTACAGGAGCAAAATTAAGAAGCCAACCAAGACGTTTGTCGCCTTCGGTGAAGAGGTCAAAGCCGAACTTCGAGTCGAGCTCCTCTTCGGCGTTGCGCAACAGCTTCTGCTTCTTTGAGCTCCGGCCGAAATCCTTGCGGTCCAGCCTTCGGCTATCGCCAATCATCTTGTAAATTTATGGTGGAAAATTACTTGAAGAAGCATGAAATGAGAGAAATGGCGGGGAAAGCAGAAAAGAGTAACCGCTCGCAAACAAACCCTTGATCTAATCGTGCTCGTTGTGCTCCCGCTAACAAGCTAAGAGATGAAGTTTTTTTTTCCCGCCTAAATTACATTCCTTATTTATAATGACATAAATACCCACGATAATATTCTAAATAACGAGCCCTTCGATTATTCAGCAACTGGGCCCTTGGTCCAATAAAAGCTTGGGCTTTCTCATGGATAATCGGATCTAATACATATCATTAAAAAAAATAGTTTGAATTCAATATTTTTCAGGATATTAAAATCAGTATTTATTATTCAAATATTCTTTAAAGACAAATAAATATAATATATATATACATGAAGGAATATAATTGAGAGACTCATATTTGTAGCTTAAAGCATAATCCTATGGTGATTAAAGCTATAAAGTATGAAGTTTGAGCTCTATCTCTCTCTATATATATATGTGTGGATTGTGTAAAAGTCTTGGAGATTAATTTTGCTCACAATGGTTCGACTATCTTATTTTTAGTTATACAATTTTTTAACGGAAAAATATATGAACTTAAGAAAATGTTACAAAAAAAATTACTTTTACTGAATTTCATAAAAATTTTTATCAAAAATTTTCATCGATTATCACATCAGCCTGCTACTTAGTATGTGTCATATCAATTGTCATATCGCTACCAATAAAGAGAAACCACATGTGGATATTTTTTAAATTGAAATATTTTTACATGTGATATCTATTCATTGGTCACCACGCTAACATGGCACTTATCTCATGTGATAGGATAATGTGGTTTGTTATTTATCATATATATATGGATGAGATGATTGATATGACATGCTAGCAAAGATTTCTAATAGATTTTTTTTTTTAAATTCGGTCAAAGTGATTTTGTTTTGAGTATTTGCTCAAAATTAAATTTATGTATTAATCCATTAAACATTTTATTTTAAAACTTTTTTTTGTTAAAAGTATAATAATCCAATAATTGTAAGTGAAATTAACCCGGATTTTGGATAATAGCGGGACAAATTCGTTAAAAAGGGATAGACTCTAATTTTTGAGCATTTGAATTTATCGTTTTTTGAATAAATTGTTAATTTTTTCATTAAAATTCTCTCAATTCTTCATATATTTTCTAAAATGTATCAATAACTCATCTTCGTAATCTCTCATTAATGTTAATGTTATAGCTTTCAAATTTGTTGATCTCTCACTACGGCAACTCTATTGAAGACAGGCTCCATATTTTGAGGGATTTTTCTCGACTTTGGTAGATAGACCTCTAGCTTTGTTGTTAACATTGGTGTTTGCCCCGTTTTACTTGTTGAGATTTGGGCTGTGTTTTATGGTTTTCGAAGGGTCAAGCACAGGGGCGTAGCCACTTGGTTATTAGTGGGGTCAATTGACCCCACTCAATCTAGGAAAATTTTTAAAATAGCCTTGGTAATTTTTTTTTTTTTAAATTGATCCCACTAAAATTTTTAAATAATTTCATAATAATTAATCTCATTAAAAAATTAAACCTACTAAATTTAATTTCTGGCTACGCCCCTGATCAAGCAGACAGAATTTTTCTCAAGTATCTATAGAATGTGATAACAAGATTATAGTGGACATGATATGGGAAAAGTGTTATATCAACACGAGCTGCCTGTCCCTCATCAAGCAGATTTGCAATGCTTCTAAAGAGTTTTATACCATCTCTTTCACCCATATTCATAGAGAAGTTAACTTCGCAACTAACTTCTCTTTTCATCTTACTTATGGTTTCTTCTCAGATTGCCATATCTTGCACTTGACTTCTCAAGGAATTGATATGTGGCTTAGCTATGATCTAGTTGGTGTTTTTTTATTATTGTTAACTGTTGTTTTTTTCTGAGTTTTACTTGCATCTTTTCAAAGTAAACAAGTGAGTAGAGAGATAAGCTTCTTTGGGACTAGATGTTCCTATGCCAGTATAACGTAACTTTGTCCAACGCGGGTAATTAGATGTTGGCGCAACCAAACACAAACTCTGCCAATGACGGGGGACAATAAGGGAATCAGAAAAATAAACGGACACGATTTAATCTCATATCTAAACAAGACTCCAATCCAAAACCCTAGCCGTATATATATTTAAGATTTGGCATCAATCAGTGATTCTCTCGCTCAAAACCCTAGCAGCAGCTTCCATTGTTCTCTGCATCTCCTCGAACAGCAAAAGTACTTCAAATTTTCTCCTCTATATATTATTCTCTAGTCGTTCTTCTTTCTATGCGCATTGTTGCGGTACTCATTTGATTGGATTCGTGTTGCTTTGGCAGAAATGAAGATTGTTGCTGCATATTTGCTCGCCGTCTTGGGAGGTAACACCTGCCCTTCTGCTGAGGATTTGAAGGATATCCTTGGATCTGGTACTTTCTCGCACTTTCTCTGAATAAATGTGGAATAATTTGTAACGCTAGCTTATCGATTTTCAAAATATAAATGATATTCAATTTGCTGTGCTCTTGTTCCTTAATCGAGATGCGAAATTATTGAAATACCTGCTTCCCATGTGATTGAAGTTAATGTTTCACCTTTGGAATTAGTATTGGTGCTTCTGTTTTAGATTGATAATTGAAAAATATCGGACAATTATGATGATGATGATTATTATTATTATTATTATTATATCCTTAATTTGATCATCTGTTCATCACAAGTACTTATAGAAGTTTTGAAGTAGTTTGTAGATGGTAGGACTCATTGAAATTTTTCTGTTGATCATTCTTTTCACAATTGGATCTTTGTAAATGAATTAAATTTCGACAAGAATAAGAGTATCTGTCAATAACCAATGATCATCAATGGCTCCCTTCGTTTTTGTTTTGAGAGCACTGCTAATCGAATGCCTACATACATAATACATGCCCTTGCGTCCTCATCAGCCATGGAATTGAGTATTTTGTCTTTTTTATTTTTTGTCTCTGTGCTTATGTACCAGTTGCTGATTAGTTCTATTATAATGGGGTGTAATAGCTCACTCCCTCATTGGCCATGGCATTGAGTATTTTTTTTTAAGTTTTTGTCGCCAACTGTTTTTGCACCAGTTGCTTGTTGTATTCCATTATTAGGGAGATGATGCTGTTGCTTTTATATAAAAATGAGTAGTGTTCATGTTTCATTTTGAATTGCAGTTGGAGCTGAGGCTGATGACGACAGGATTGAGCTGCTGTTGTCTCAAGTTGCAGGAAAGGATGTCACAGAGTTGATTGCAGCCGGTAGGGAGAAATTGGCTTCAGTGCCAAGTGGTGGTGGTGTTGCTGTTGCTGCTGCAGCAGCACCTGCTGGAGGAGCTGCAGCACCTGCTGCTGAAGCCAAAAAGGAAGAGAAGGTTGAGGAGAAAGAAGAATCTGATGATGTAAGTTAATAACTTGCAAAATTTCTGTTTATAATAGATGCTTGATCATGAGTTGGAAGGTTTTTGTATTTTCCCATTACTTACTTGAACCTGAATTCTTCTGCAGGATATGGGGTTCAGTCTCTTTGACTAAGGAGATTTTGCTTCTGGATTCCTGTGTATCAAGGCCTTTTATCTTTATGCTTAGTTTTTTAGTTGAAAATTACAAGTTTTTGGTCTGTAGTTTGAAATGATTTTAGAACTTGCTCGTGTTTCTTGAATTTTGGATTATTATATAATGGAGATCAAAATTTTCAGATTGAACTTTTAATTTTTGTGATTTGGTTATTGGATTGCTTACACCAATTCAAGCTCATCATTCCTTAATTATAGTTTGTTGAATGTTATAACTTTTTATTTTTACATGGATTGTTAAATGCTTGTTCAGTGTTTTCAATTATGTGCATATTCTATCTACTACATCAAGAAGTCGTTGAAAGATTTTTCAGGATATTTAGTACCATAAATCGAGTCACGTGGAAACAAGTAAATTTGTTGACTATAATTAGTCCATTACAAATCTAGAAATCTTTCAACTTGGTACGAATTGCTTTAATTCTACTATAATGTATAATACTGCTTTAAATCTTTTAACTTAGTTCTTCTACAATCGTATATCTAAAGGGACAAATTTTCAGTTCAAACTGCAACTGCTTCGGATGGGAACATCCTATTATATAGAATAAAAGGTAAGAGACTCGAATCCCATTGTCCATCCGCTTGTATTGTTCCTCAGCATCGTCTGACGAGTTTTTTAATCAGATTCGAGATAATTCAAGAAAGAAAAAAAAATGGCGACAAAGGGGCAAAAACAGAGTTCTGTAATCAACGGCAGGGATATACTTGACGAGGTTTGGATATAAATATTGTCAAGAATTCCTTCAAAAACAACTTTTAGATTGAGTTTGGTGTCAAAGCGCTGGCTTTATCTTGTCTCTGGTAAAACATCGAATCCTATATTAGTTTACTAATCATCTATTGAATTCTTTCCCATTTGTATTGTCATCAAGGACTTGCAAACAAAGGAGACGCTTTACCAAGGCCGGAATGAAGGTGGCCTCTTCTCGCCACCTTCACTGGGTTTTTCATCCGAGAAATAGGTTAATTAGATAACCTTGAACCCGAACAGACCATACTAATCCGAATAATTTTATCTGAATGCTTTAAGTCGGATCAATTTTTTTGTATCGGATCGGATTTTGCATACCCTTATGTAAAAAGAACAGAAGACCTGCAAAGGTTTAAAAATATTCCGACGGTCAAGTCAATTATTTCAAATATGAAAAATCAAAGAAAAATTATAAAAAATAGAGAGAATTTTGTAAAAAGAAAAAAATCATATCTGATTAAATAACTTATTTAGCTATTTATAAAATAAAAATTATATATAGCTAAAATTCTAAATACCATAAAATTTTATATTAAATTAAATTAACTTTATTATCAAGTAATACTATATGTACATCACCCCATTTTTATTTTTACAATCCAATAACTTCTTTACAAATTTCGTCCACTATTTATCATTCAAATTTTAACACTTTTGATTTGGTTTGGCTTCTTTTATTATCTTTCAAACTAAAAAATACATAATTTTCTAATTTATAGTTACTGTTATTATCAAATTTAAATAAACTTTATACTAAAATATAGGCTAATATAGATTCAATTGAAATAAGAAAAATGTAAAGCGAGTATAAATGGTAATTGATATGTAATTGTATGGTAAAATAATGTAAAATAGTTGTTGATAGATTACAAAATAATCGAGATGGATATATATTTTAGTTTAATATAATAAATTTAATTACTATAGATAACTAAATAAAGAACATAAAAGTAGGATATAATATCCTAACAACCAGTCTAGCAAAAATTATGGGTTAAGTTCACTCATGATCACTAAACTTGTAATTAAATTACGCAAAAGTCATAAAAAATTTTTTTTCATAAAAAGTACTGAACTTTGAAAATTTTTATAATAAAGTCACTTTAACCGGTTTACTTGCCGACAAGTCCACATGTCACCATTTTGACATGTCACGTCAACTTTTCGATGATTCGCAGGAATCTGACTAAAATAATTTTACTGTAAAAATTTACAAAGTTCAGTATTTTTTATAAAAAAATTTTTTTTTTATGACTTTTACGTAATTTATTATAAGTTAAGTGAGAATAGGTGAAATAAACCCGAAAATTATATATCAATTCAAGGTTTCCAAAATTGGCATGGCATGATCACGTCATCAACAAAGGATTGGTGCTATAAAGAATTGGGCTTGAAACTTAAAAGCCCAATAACACATAAATAATCGATTTGGATCACCAATCGGATCGTTCGTTAAGGGCTTCTTCTTCAGGCAAACCGTAATCCATAGTTCCAACTTCTCAGGAAGTGAGAGAGCCAGAAATTAGTTTCTTTAATTTGAAGATGAATGGTTTGCAAATTCTAATAACTTGGATTTCATTAATTGAGCATATATGGTTATCTTATTAATGTTTCTATAGGAGATTTGACATGTTTAATTTGTTTTGTTGGGAGGAGAAGATTTTGAATTTTTATTTTATTTTAAAAAATAAGAAAAGACTTAACTTGATGAAAATAAAGGATGTGAAAATTTCGATATTAGGGAGCAATTTATATTTTGACAATAATATTTTTTTAAATATATATATATTTAAATTATAATAGTAACCCTCATAATTTATTTTAAGTGTTTCATATCAAATTTTAATCCAATAATAATCACGTAACGTTTTAATTTTAGAATTTGGCTACCTCTAACCTTAGGATCCTCTAGGGTTAATGAATAAACTACATAAATCAAATTTAAATAAACTTTATACTAAAATACAGGCTAATGTAGACTAAATTCAGATAGGTCTTACGTTATTAGTAACTGTTATATGCTTTATCACAGACATATTTCCACGTACAGCTCAAGAGCAGGCTTCACTGCCAAAATAAGAAGACACTGCCATTTTAGACATTATTACACCATTCTGTCTTTTTCTCACTCCTTTTAACACTTACTAAGACGATTTTAGATATATACAGAAGCCAAAGCTGATCACTTGGCTGTCTCCTTTTAGGGTTTTCATTCTCAAACTGAACTGAAAATGGTGGGCATTGATCTTAGATATCAGCAGAGAAACTTGATCAGCAGATTGAAAGATGAGGTCTATTCCTGTTAATTTATTAATTATATCATTTTCTTCTTTGATGATTGCATGTAGCTAATCTGATATGAAGTATACTTGTATCATTTGATGATGGCATGTAAATCGTTAGAAACATGTAAAGCGTATGGCTAACTCAATAACGAAAGTTTCATAAGGAGACTGGAGTAGGCTACCAAAGATTCGATTAAATTCAGAAAAATTATATTTTTCTTACATGAAAATTTATCATTAATTTAAATCTATAAATAAATTTGTGGATCAATTAATTTTTTTTCTTGGCAAATTGTAATAGTTTTTGATGGTTGCAGGGAATATTGGATCATCGGTTTGATGAAATATTTGAATTAAGAGGAGACAACTGTCCTTTTCTAGTGGATGTGATATCCTTATACATAATATTTGCTGATAATTCCATTGCTGAAATAGACAAATACATGTATTAAAATTTTCTCTCAATTTATTTTATTTCTTTGTAAATTTTATCTCTTATTATTATTATTATTTTTTATCATTAAATTAATTTGATGGAATAATACTTTTGATAAATTATTTAATAGGAATGGACCTGTTGTTGAATTTGCCAAAGTCAACTCTTATGCTCACCACCTTAGGGGCAATAGCTCAAGGTAAAAACTCCTCTGTGTTATTATATATCACAATACTATTATTAAATGAAAGGTAAAAACTCTTTCCGTCCTATTTTAAAATATTATTTTTCCTATTTTGATTTGTCATATTTTAAATATTCTTTTCGAAATTTAAGTAATAAGTTTACATGGAGTAAATCTTAATCGCTAATACCTTTTATTTGGAAACATGCAGTGTTGGGGCTCGTCAGGTGTCTGAAGCTTCCCGAGATCTTCGAACTACTAGCAATAATATCGACAAAGATGGGTGAGGCACTTCCTCATCAATCCTCCATTAGTCATCGATTAAATGCAAACGTTCAAATTTATCTTTTACAAAAGACTATCTAATTAATGGCATAATTGCAGTGTGCATAAATCTTTTTATGACTTCGGTGAATCGAGTCAATTATATAATGTCACGTATACGCGAAGAAAATTATAATTGGATCGGTATATTGCAAGTGCTCTTTATATATATGTATGTATATAAGCATAATTAAGCATTTTTCATGATAAGTACTTAGTGTTGGTCAAACTTTCACTCTTTTTGTAAACTTCTCGTTTAATTAGATGCTTTGAAGCCTTTAACAAGCTTAAGGATGTATACCAGATTCTAAAGCACAACATCAACGTTATTGCAGAGGTAATTTTTGAATTAAGTCTTAGGTAGAAATTCTTATTATGTATACCAGAAATCTAACATGACATATGCTGTTAAAACTATAAGCTTTTCATAATATAATAGACAATAGTCCACGTCAACATATATTCATATAAATTCTCTTTAAATAGATAACTTATGTATTATGATAAAGCAATTTTTTAAGCATGGTTAACCGAAATTTAGGTTAATCGAAAAATCGATCCGAAATCGAATTGATTTTTAAGTTAACTGAATCGAAACCGAATATATATATATATTTTATAAATTATATTTTAAATTTTACACTTATATTTTTTAATTTTTGTGTAATTTATAAATATTATGATATATAATTTTGTAAAATATATATTTTTAGTAAATAAACATTAAAATTATGTACATAATTAACGTTCTATTATTAGTTTTATATTGAATATTTTTAATTTTTATAATTAATTATGGAAATTTTATTTTTATTTTGATTATTTTAATGAATATTGTATTTAATTAGTATTTTTTTATTTTTAAAGTATTTTTAACTATTAAAAATAATATTATAAATTGTATAATTTATTAAACTTATATATTAAAAATTTTTAATGGTTAACCGATAAATCGATTCGAAAAACCGAATTAAAAACCGAAATTAATATAGCGGTTAATCGATAGTAATTGACCGGTTTAAGAAAATTATTAATAGACTAGTTAACCGATTCATGCTCATTCCCAGATAAAATAATTTCTTACCGTATCAATTGCATTAATTTCGTGAATCTCCGTAAATGTATCCTACTACATGTTATTTTTTAGAAGTTCCGGTAGAGTTCGAAATGATTTCAGGTAGATTTCGAAATGATTTTCAATGCGAAAGACTTTTAATGCAAAGATTACTTAGTTTTAAGTTTTTTTTTTGCGTTATAAAAAATTATTTTCTCATTTTCTTGCTATAATTAATTTTGACATACATAATTGATGGCAGATTGAGAGAACTCTCATATCTAATCGTACAAGGAATGGCAGCAATGGTCGCCTCCGACCATAGGCTATTTGGCTAGGGCTTGCCTAAAGATTGGAGTATTCTTAATTAATTATAAAATAAGCTCTGATCATATACATAATAAGAATTTCTACCTAAGACTTCTTTTCTTGTGCATTTTCCCCCCTCTTTCCTATGTTTGGGATTTTTAATATGTATGAGACTTTTTTTTTTTATTATTAATACATCAACTTATTTAATACAGCCTTTTGGATACACTCCATTGAAATTATAGCTCAAGCTTGCCTCCAAATGGTTTGTATTCGCCTAATTATAATTATAAGTCTTTATTATCTCCAAATTGAAATATTTTCTGATAAGATAATTGATTTAAATAAAGATTTGCAAACATATATTACACATCACGCACTGTTTGTTTCAACAGAAACATCAATAGAACACATATTCCGTTTAATTAACTAGAATTTAACCGAAAATTTTGTAACATCTAATTCACTTTCCTCTTATGTGTCATCGGGACTAACAAATATCTCTTTAAAAATATAAATAGTGGAAAATTAAATTCATTCAAATTCAGAAGTGTATATATAAGAGAAAAGTTTAACATGATTGGAAATTAATGTTATATTAAGGCAGAAAGTAAAAATTGCTTACTAAAATTTGATAAAAAAAAATGCAATTTAACCGTTGAAATTTAATTTGGCACAATATCATTCATAATATTTTAAAATTAGAGCAATTTGACTTTTCAAATGATGGTTCTGTGAGTTTGATAATTATTTATCTGTTGACCGCTGACGTAACAATATGAATAACATGTAATATTTCAGGATTTGACACATAAGACATGATTTGGCTAAAAAAAAGTCATCAGGTACCTCTTCAATTCTTGAATGACGTGTGTTATTCACGTCGCCACGTCAACGATCAACAAACGATGCATGGTAAAACTGACGGAACCGTCATTTCAAATATCAAATTACTCCAATTTTGAAAAATTAGAGATAATATTGTACCAAATTTAATTGCATTTTTTATTAAATTTTAGGCGACGATTTATAACTTTAGTCTTTTATTAAATTAAATGAGTTGGAAAACTAAGTAGAATAGTGTATATATATATCTATAAATTCAAACACAGTTGAATGAACATAAACGTAGGCGTGTATAAAACTCGAGTTCAAATATTAAGTTTGGTGGACGAATTGGTTGCTATTGGCCAAACCAAACGCTCTATGGTGGATGTGAAAGCAGCTCATTTGTTGGCAGATGCTCACGGCTCCAAAAGGCTTCCGCTAGGAGGACCTTCCTTGCCCGGAAACTTTCTCGTACAAGGACCAGACACGATTGCCAGAAAACATATTCCTACTGCAGTTGTCGTATATCTTCCGAGTTTCGAATTGTTCGACTCTACAAGAGTGTTGGGTTCTCTGCCTGAACCCTTCGACTATTCTGTTCCGAGTTTAAGGATAAAGCTTACTGTGAGGTCAAGTCATTAATATTATATTCAAAATTTATGCTTGCGGTTGTTTTTGTTACCATGTTCAAACCCCAATTGCACGATGCTTCTGATTTTGAATTTATATCAGAAGATTCAAATTCAATTCAAGAAGTGTGAAAGACAATTGTAAGTTGATTGGTTTTTCGCTGGTATTATCTAAATGGCAGAACTGAGAATATTTTGCTTGTACCAACCAGATGACTGATTTTATGGTTGGATATTTTTATCATATGCAAACTCTCTTTATTAACCTTGACTCGACAGAAGAGAATAATGCAACTCACATATATTTGCCAGAATATAAAGAATTCTTTTGCAACTTACTAATATTTGAATACATGTCTAATCACCTAAAATGAAACATACACAAGTTATTATGTGAATGTCTCTAAAAATGGACCTTCGCTAAGGTAGTAAATATATATATATATATATATATATATATATATATATATATATATATATATAATTGTTACATGATTATTCTATTAAAAAAAATGAAAACCACAGGAAAATGTATAATTATAATAATATATAGATAGATTGTGATTTGGGACATCATAAATAGTCTGAATCCTGAAGGCTCAGCAGAAGCAAATAGGCAGCAAATCTTAAAATTGAGTATGCAAAAATATATTGGAACTCCCATGAAAATGCAATTAAATTTTATTTTGTTTCTTCAACTACAGAATTATCTATCGTGGAAAAATAAGCTGAAATCATTCCAATTAGAGAAGAAGTGCTTTTATTTTCCACACATAAGTAAAGGATTGGTTTTTGCATATATATATATATATATATATATATATATATATATATATATATATATATATATATATATATTACTTATCTCACAACTACACAAAGAAACGTGAAATGGATATTTAAACAAACAAGGGTTGAAATCACTTTAGCGAGATAAAAATGAAGAATTTCTTCACAATTTGATGATCAAAAGTTGTTCATAGGAACTACTAGCACATTATCATAAAGGTCAAAAAGGGTTGAGGCACATCTTAGACCTGCTTAATGAGAGTAGTATCTTCTTCGTTATCCATTTTACACGAATGCAGAAAACAACCTGGCAAAGGAACAGTTAATTAATCCAATAGCTTAAGGTTGGTTATTAGAGGAAAAATAATATTATGATTCTGCAAGAAGCAAGAAGCCATCTTGGAAGCAAAATGAAATAAATAAGCCTTAAGATGAAGCAGTTCACTGGCAACAGATTCACTTGATACATGATCCTCTGTCACATCACCAAGACTAACAAGATATTCACCAAGAAAACTGTGCTCTGCTACAACTTGGGAACTGTCACGTTCAGAATTTTTACATCTTGGTATGGCTTGTCTGCCTTGTCTGTCTTCACCTTCTCAATTGCCTGCCAACAACATACAAAATCCCAAATGGAGATTAATACGTCCAACATGTCACAGGAAAACAAGAGATTTGCAAAATAAGACATGATGCAAGGTTGGGCTTTGGGCAGCCAATATTCAGGTTCTGTACCCTATAGCAAGACCATGCAACCATAGTCTTGCAACTGAAATAGAGCTACATGAAGCCCTTCAGAGCAAGCAAATCACAGTCAAGTCTTCAAGTTACCTGTACGACATCCATCCCCTTTGAAACTCTACCAAAAACAGTGTGCTTATTGTCCAGCCATGGTGTAGCCACTGTTGTGATAAAGAACTGAGAGCCATTAGTGTTTGGCCCGGCATTTGCCATCGACACTGTGAAAGGCCTGTCATGCCGCAAGCTTTAGGGACAAACATTTCACCCAGTTAGTTGCACATCGTAGCTAGAATATGATTAAAAATATAATAAAAAAAAGGTAACAAACAAACAAGCAGTTAACTCTGTAAACATGCATTCAGAAACTAAACTACCCTACGTCCCCATCAATGTTTAAGCAATGATAGATAAACATGGAAGAGGAATGAATAAATCATGCCACTAAGCTTGATGTCATCTTGAGAAAATGGAAAAATAGAGAGTATGTCACTGCAGTATTTTTGTCTTTTCCTATGTAGAGGAGATCATTATGAAGAATCTTAGGACCTGTTTATTATCAATTTTTACTTTCATTTTTTTTTTTAAATCTCTGTTTCTGGCGAGAAATTAAAACAAGAAAAATGAAATAAAGGAGGACGGCTAAACCACTTCTTGTGGATATCTGCAAGTTTTGCAACTTGCTTTTCTGTTTCAAGTAATCAAGTAACCAAAATAAGCATATGAAATTGAAACAAAAGTAGAAAATAAAACCAATAACAGAAATCATATCAAACAGGCCCATAATAAATCATGAGTTATGACATTACATCATATCAGTTGGAGCAACAGGCTTCTTAAGAAGGTTGTAGTACTAATTAGAAAGCTAAGAAGGCTGATAACCAGAATACAATATACAACAGAAACTACAAAGCTTACCTTTTGTGAAACTCGTCCTCAAACTCCCTTCCCCAAATAGACTGTCCACCAGTGCCATCCCCTAAAGGATCTCCAGTTTGTATCATGAAACCCTTGATGACACGATGAAAAATAAGATTGTCATAATAGCCATTTCGACAGTGTGTCGTAAAGTTCTCCACAGTTTTCGGACATTCTTCAGGGTAAAGTTTCATGTGAATGTCACCCATTGTGGTATGGAGAATCTGGCAAATAGCAACATAGATTAAAAGAGATAGAGAAAACCACAAGACATCACAAATCAGATGCATAAATCCATAGGCAGGCTAGCTAAAACAAAATATGTAATGGAATCAGTCTCAAAATAGAAAACCAAAGGTATTAGTTAAAAGAGCATAAAGGAAACCATACAAAATTTTAATCAGTAATCCACAGTTTACAAAACATCTTGACGTGGGACTAGGACCCACAACTCCATAACACAAGCAGCAAGTAAAACATATCAAACCCCACGATCAAAAGGAAGAGTGGGTCTTATTAAAAAAAAAACGAAGAAACATTTACAGCGACAAAGGGGTAAAAAAGCAAGGCCTTTAAAAGCTGAAAAAAAAACCAAATATTACTCTTAAAAGATGGAGTGTCTGGCTGATTTGGCAGAACATAATCTAAATCAACTATAGTAAAATTTTGATAAAGAACTGTTAACTGCTATCCATTTAAGAATAGTCAGGGTTATTGAACTAGGCTAATCAATTTTCCTTGAACAATGACCTCTCAAAATGAATTATCATTTTCAGAAAGCTGTCAAATCTAGTAGATCGCAGACAGTAATCAATCAGTCTTGAATTGAACACATGGGGCAAACACTAAAGACAACTCACCACATTGTCAGGGAGTGATGTAGTGACTGATTTGCCTATATCTGATACAGACAACAATTCATCTGCAGGAGGCTTTTCATTGAACACATCCCTTCCCTTGGTTGCATCTTCAGGTTCCTCCGGTTCTCTCCGGCTAATTTGACCAGAAAGAATGCACCACAAATAATGTTACACATAATCCAAGAATTCCAGGAATCAGAGGGTTAATGCATTGAATTAACAGAATATTAAAACAAATAAATCATGTCAAAGACAAGTAAATATATGTAGCCTTATGTTCCGTAATTCCCACAAGAGACATCAATATATTTGTTATTGCTAGGATTGTTATACACATATCTACAAAAACAGATACAATGATCCCACAGAAGCAGAAGTTCCGTAAAGCTAAAACCTTGTTACTAGTGCCATTGTATCCTATCTAAACTATTTTTTATTTTTGGTAACTAATGACAGCAGAGTAGTAATTGAATGCTTTACCATTAGAAGTAAACTAAGAAGAGAGGTTATGCCAGTTAACATTTGGCAGCAAATGGTTTGACTAAAATATGTGCTCTTTTGACGGTAAAGGTATAGGAGTTCCATGACATAAAAAAGAGTGAAATGGGACCAGGATTTCCCATGCACCCAAAAAAAAACATAGAGGAAAAAACTCTTTTAACATATGTTCCGCTTTCGTAATAGAAACACTTCTTTTTTTTTATAAATAATTGTAGGGCCCAAAAACAGGATGCACTTTTTAGTGCTAAACAAAAGAAGTGTTTGATTTTACCAAGCATTGCAAAAGACTTCCTACAACTGCACAATGCAACAAGTGTAAGAGCTTTTCATGCTAGTGATTTGGATTTCCACTGATCATCAGCAAGTACCAAATCAAATTGGGTATTGCCAACCCATAACCGTATCAGCAGAAAGAGGTGTTATAAAAATGTTAACATAAGATATGATCAATGTAGAACAGGTGGTTGTACCTGAACAAATAAATCCTATGTTTCTTGAAAGCACAGCACAAGAGAGTAGGATCTGTTAAAGGCTCTTTATTCTCATTGGCATTTACTGCAGCTGCAGGAATTTTTCTTTCTTACTGCTTCTGTCACCTTGATATAAGGCAATCCGCAAGAATCTATCATTGTTTTCAACCTTCCCAAGAATACGAGCAACTTTATTTGTATGCAGATTAACTACCTACAAGTATAAAGGAATCCCGGAGGGAAGAGAATGAATAACTAGTTAAGGAGCAAGATACATACACAACTAAATTCGTGTTTTGTTCAGACAGGAACACAAGATGCAGAGGCATGCCCCCAAAGAAAAAGAAGTTAAGAGGTACACAAACAAAACAAATACCATGACATCATGGTTATTTCTAGTCCCAAAAAAATGAGGCGGAAACAACATATATCGTATTGTTAGTTTATTGAAGAATATAATAACAGTATCCTCACTTTTATCCCAAGAAGCGTAGCATATATCAGAAAATTAGAACTTTCATCAAAAACAGCATTTGGTTGTGGAGCAGTTTCTGTTTTTTCAATTTCCTTCTCAACAGCCATTCTTCGCCCAAAATCAATAGCTTCCAGCCGATACAAGGGAGCATCACTTCGCTGAAGATCTTGAGCCACCTAGTAAAAAGAAGATGCTTAGTTATTGCAAGAAAATATGACTTAGAAGAATATCAATTCTAAATGGAAATCCAATAAAAAGTGTTATTACCTCAAGAGATTCATCATAAACACGCCTTAATTTGCCTGTTCTGAACCAAAATACCCGTATCCTACGATCAGGCGATGTAATAGAAAATTGCTTTCCATCTGGACTCACCTGATAGCCAACAATGTGTTAGGTCCCTGCTAAATACACAGCCACAGCAAGAAAAAACAAAGTACAACCACAGCAAGCACAAGAAAAATAGGAATGGGAGATGAACAATCCCAGAATCTGTTTATTGAGTAAAAAAAAGTGTAAACAAGGAAATAGCAGCTTAGAGAGGAATTCGAGAGCCTCTCTCTCTCCTTAGACAAACACTAAAAACATTTGCTACCCTTCACGCCTTCCACACACCCTTTTGTAACCCCCAAAACCCCAAACTCCAATGCCTAACTAACTCCCAACGGACTCAAGATTCCCTATTTGCCAACTGTATTCTCCCTCCTCACTTTGCCCCTGCGCCTACTGTAAGTCTTTGTAATGAGGGGCCTAGCATTACCCGCGGCCCAAAGAGCAACCTTGTCCGCAAGGTTGAAAGCAGGGAATTGAGAAGCAATGGTGTCAAATGGCTCCCAAGAGTCTTCAAAGGGGGGTAGGTCCTTCCACCGAATAAGAACTTCTGTTTTGGGAGGTCCAGCAGTAGGAGAGGGTCGTACGCCAAGCACTGCCAGCGGTTCCACTAGCAATTCCAGGTCAGGAGTGAGAGAGGAAGGAAGGGTGGAAGAAAAGGGATGTGAACCGATGGCCTTCTTAAGTTGGGAGGCATGGAAGACATTATGGATGCGAGTGTGAGCAGGGAGTGTGAGAGCATATGCTACTGTCCCAATCTGTCTTGCCACAGGAAAAGGTCCACAATATCGGGGGGCCAATTTTTCATTGATACGGGCTGCCAGGGATGTCTGTTTGTAAGGCTGGAGTTTAAGGTACACCCGATCACCAATTGCAAACTGAACCTGTCGGCGCTTGCTGTCAGCATAGAAGCGCATCTTTTGCTGTGCCCTTTGTAAGTTTTGCTTCAAATCATCCAGGATAGCATCCCTATTGGACAAATACTGCTCCACTTCATGGTTGGCTGCTGATCCCCATTCATGACGAGCAAGTGGTGGAGGTGGACGCCCGTAGAGAGCTTGGAAAGGAGTGAGGCCCGCAGAGGAGTGTGTGGCTGTGTTATAGTGGTATTCTGCCCATGCTAACCAAGACGACCATTTGGACGGGTGATCCATGGTGAAACAGTGGAGGTAAATTTCCAGGCCCTTGTTCACCACCTCAGATTGCCCATGTCCCAAGTATTCCACCCGTTCTTGGAAAAACACACATTTTTTTGCATTAGCAAAAAGTTGCTGGGAACGCAAGGAAGTAAAGACTCGCCTCAAGTGTTCTTCATGCTCTTCTCGGCTCTTACTATACACAAGTATATCATCAAAAAAAACCAGAACAAACTTTCGGAGGTAAGGTTGGAATACCTCATTCATCAGAGATTGGAAGGTTGATGGGGCGTTTGTCAAACCAAACGGCATAACTCGGAACTCGTAGTGACCGTGATGGGTACGAAAGCTGTCTTGGGGATGTCTTCAGGGCGTACTCTTATCTGGTAGTACCCGGTCTTGAGGTCTATTTTGGAAAATATAACTGCCCCATGAAACTCATCCAATAATTCCTCAATGATAGGAATGGGAAATTTGTCTGGAATAGTTGCTCGGTTCAATGCTCGATAGTCTACACAGAATCGCCAACTTCCATCTTTCTTTTTGACCAATAGAACCGGACTAGAAAAAGGGCTGGTGCTAGGGTGGATGACCCCTGCTGCCAACATGTCTGTCACAAGGTTTTCTATCTCCGTTTTTTGCACATGGGGGTACCGATATGGCCTGACCGATATAGGCGTGGTTCCCTCCTTAAGGATAATGGCATGATCATGTTTTCGTGTTGGTGGTAGACCTGCTGGAAGGTTGAACACATCCTGGAATTCGTCTAATGAGCTAATAGTCGGTTGGGTTTCTGGTTGTGAATGTTCTCCCTCCACTGCCAAAGTGTTAAGGTCAAGTTGGCATCCCTCCAACAAAATACAAGTGCCGTCACGTTTGATAGCCCTTTCCATTGCATGCAATGATAACCGGGTTCGACACAAGGTTGGGTCCCCCTTTAGAGTCACTTTCTGTTTCCCCACCACAAACTCCATTGACAACTCTGCCCAGTTCATGTAGGATGCGCCTATGGACAGCAGCCACTAGTACCCAAGAATCATGTCAGTGCTGCCTAGTTGGAGGGGAAAGAAATCAGCCACAACATCAATTCCAGGTAGGTGGAGGCAGACTTGCTTGCACAACCCAGTGGAGTTAATCTGCTTCCCAGTGCCCAATGTGACCCCAAACTGCCTAGTAGGAGAAACGGACAAATTGAGTTCAGAAACTAAGTTGGAGGAAATGAAGTTATGCGAAGCACCTGAATCGATTAGGACCACTACACCCCGGTTATGAACCGTGCCTCGTAATTTCAAGGTGTGGGGGGCTGTTAGACCAACCAATGAAGAAAGTGACAGCTCTAGGTTGTCTAAGTCGCCAATCTCAGTGGTGTCCTCTGCCTCAATTGCCTCTGAATGTTCTTCAACAGTGAGCTCCGATTCATCCACCCATAAAACTTGCAGCTCCTTATTTGGGCACCTATGACCCGGTCCAAACTTACCATCACAACGGAAGCACAGACCCTTCTCCCATTTTAATTTCATTTCTGCATCAGTTAGACGCCTGAATTTCTGGGGCGTGGTGGTTGCTGGAGCCGTGGAATGGCCAGAAGAAATGGTAGAAGAAGGAGATGAAGCTGGCGATAACGCCTTGGGAGAGAACGTATTGGGCTTAAGAGCAGAATGTTGGGTGAAGGATTTGGTAATCAAAGGCGTACCTGTGAATGATCTGGTTCTGCCGAGGCCCTGGTGAGAGGAGATGGACCTTGTTCGGATACCTCATTTTTATCTTCTATCATTTGGGCTACTTTCATGATCCGGCCCAACCCATGGGGCTCCCAAAGCCTTAATTCTGTCTTGATGTCTTCCTGTAACCCAGTAATGAATGCATTCTCCATCACCGATTCTGGGAGGTCGGAGAATAGAGCAGAGAGCACTTCAAATTGCCGGCGATACTCGCCCACCGTCGACGTCTGCCAGAGGGACAGGAACTGCTCCATCAGATTGCCAGCCTCGGTGCTCCTAAAACGCTCAAGCAGTAATTTCTTGAACTCCTCCCACCCATGGAAGGTCTGGCGACTGTTTTCGTAGTAGTACCATGACAACGCCTCCCCTTCCAAGCACACAACAGCCGACCGGAGTTTTTCACCTAGGGAGAGACCGTTCAGTTCAAAATATCGGTTAGCTCTCAACAACCAACCATCCGGATCCTGTCCGTCAAACACAGGGAGCTCAAGCTTTCGTGGCATCCCTTCAGATTTGGGCCAAACAGGTGTCGAGTGGGAAGTTTCCCTTATGTCCACCCGAGGATCCTGCTCCCTCTGGTTTCTCCTGCCCTTCGATTAGCGGAGTCCAAATGCGAGGTCTCCTGAACTATTGCCGGCATACCGGCGGCGTCCTGTCTACTTGATTCAAGTTGAGAGTTTGGAGAATGGTTCTGACTCCTTCTTCTATCGAGGGAGATGCTCGATTTTGTTTTCTATCATGGACAATCGCTCCATCGAGCCGTTGAGTGTTTCCACATCCAGTCGTTCCAGACGGCCCAATCGTGCTAGCACTTGTTGCATATCTGCTTGTAGAGTTCCCACTGCCGCCTTCTAATGCTTCGACCCTGGTTTCCATCTGTTGATACCTAGTTCTCATACAAGGATCGGTGCTCTGATACCAGCTGTTAGGTCCCTGCTAAATACACAGCCACAGCAAGAAAAAACAAAGTACAACCACAGCAAGCACAAGAAAAAATAGGAATGGGAGATGAACAATCCTAGAATCTGTTTATTGAGTAAAAAAAAGTGTAAACAAGGAAATAGCAGCTTAGAGAGGAATTCGAGAGCCTCTCTCTCTCCTTAGACAAACACTAAAAACATTTGCTACCCTTCACGCCTTCCACACACCCTTTTGTAACCCCGCAAAACCCCAAACTCCAATGCCTAACTAACTCCCAACGGACTCAAGATTCCCTATTTGCCAACTGTATTCTCCCTCCCCACTTTGCCCCTGCACCTACTGTAAGTCTTTGTAATGAGGGGCCCTAGCACAATGTCAGGTACACTGTCATTTATTTACTTTATTTTTCAAGTCTAGCCGCTCACATTATACTAAATTAAAAAGATAGCAGTCGCATAACCATATTGATGAGTAAAGCAACAATGTCAAACATAATTCAGACTCGCATGCATCTAGGTATATATGACTTACCTCCATAGTAGAAACACTTGTCTTGCATTTCACAATTTCAAATAGATCAGTATCAGTTTTCAGTTTAAAATTCACCCTGCAAGAGCAAGATACAAGAAACGATTGTTAGCCATCCCTTGCAAAAGGTGAAACCTGAAAAATATACATGTGATACATTAATGTCTCAGCTTGTAAAAAGCCCAGCATTATTCCAGGAAAGATGACAGCCATATAAGAGTGGGAAAGACAAGAAACAGAATAGAAGATAGCACAATTGTATCAGTATCTCAATATAACACAAAAGTATAGAAGATAGCACAATTGTATCAGTATCCCAGTATATAAAAATTTCTTAAGCCTGCTAGGTGCAAAATAAGGCTAATTTTTTTTAACAGTTCATAATAACTTCTAAATCAATTATTCAAACAAACACAAAAATTTGAAGGAAATAAAAAAATAATATAAAAAACAAAGAAATGGAGCTCCAGATGAATACTCATCTCAAGTAGACCATAGCATTTGTTTTGTTTTGAAAAGGGGAAAAAGATATTGCCCCATCAAGCAGCAGAGCAAACATCAAACATACATTCATTAATATCTCAAACTCAATAAGCTGCTATTACACAGTGCACAAATCCCATGCTCAAGAAAGGCTTATGTATTAGATTTGTTAGTGTTTGAATGACCAACCAAGAATAAAAAAAAAAAAAGTACTTGACACATACTCGCTCTCTGGGAACTGAAGTGTAGCAGGACTCCAATACTCAATGATTCCCTTCTTATCAGCAGATATCACTGTGTCAAACAGAGGATTGTACTTCATAACTTTAATTGGACCCAGGTGCACCTAGGAAAGGATAAGTCGACAAGGGAAAAGAAACGTTCATCATCTTTAAACTGCAAAGAAAACAAAAAGGAAAATGACTTATAAAATGATGCAACTACTGGAGTAATTTGTTACCTCTCTTGATATGATAGGTTCATTTGTACCCGCTCTTGCATCATATAAGTGCACAAAGGGGGAGTTCCGATCACTAATGGCAAGCCTAGCTTTGACATCGCCTTGTTTGTATACCCATTCAACACTCCCAGGAATAAATGGTATGCGGATCATAACCATCATATCATAATTTACAACATCATATACCTTAACAGACTGATCATTTGAAATTGTACAACAAAGGAGACCATCCACACTAACCTGCATAGCTGAACAAGGTCATGGTTGATGACTCCACTAGAAAGTGACAGAACAAGAAACAAATAAAAAAGTAAAAAAAACAGAAATACTTTATACTTATTCTCTACTATTGGTAAACATCATCAAAACCGTATTGGCTTACAACAAACTGAAAGGAAGGTCTAGATCCAAACCATCCAACAAAGCATTTAACATTCAAGTACAAATAAGTGAATTACAAACTGTGGATACTCATAATTCACAGATTAAGAAAAATATAACAAACTTATTGATCAAATATGTTCAACGTTAAAAATGAAAATAGAAGCAGCAATCAATTCACAATTATACATTTGATATACATGTGTCAAGCAAGAAGGTAGAACTTACCGCTAAACCTTCTATGGGACCAAGGTGGGATCTAAAATGTTTTGCAAACTCGATGCCAACTGCTTTTTTCTTCCAAAATTTCAAATGCCCTGATTAAGAATGAGGGAAAGAATTAGATATTTCAAATTGGAAAGTCTAGTATGGAAGCTAACCTCATTTAAATGTGAAAAAAGTTAAATTATATGGATCCTAAAAAATGGGAGTTCCAGAACAATATTTATCCAAATAATCAATTCATAAATTTCTAGCATTGGTTGTTCTTTCACAACCTATGGAGCATGCTTTCAAACCATGACATCATTGTTAATGTCCAGAAAAACAAAAACATATATACAAATACATGTATCTCCATGTCTATATTTGTAAGATATTCGAAACATTTGCCCATATAAATAGAAAATAGGCAGCTTGCCACAGGTCCTGAAATTCCCACATCCACTAGGATGGCCCAGAACCACTCATAGAACTACAAATAAGTTCAATGAAAACAAAAATCAAAGCAATAGGATTGGAGAAACATGTGCATCTAGAGTTAGATACAATACCATCGAGACTTCCAGTAATGAAAAAATCTGCTGCAGACACTGCAACATGGGTGAACCACATCTCTGTGCATATAACTTTTCTCATACCTGTGAAAATAAACTATGAATTAGAAACTTTCTTCTATGCTTAAAGACATCCAATCCATTTATTAGCAACTCTTTCCAAAAAGGATGAAAAAAGCACTTCAAACTTGTATAGGAGCGTAGAACATGCACTAACAGCTTCCAATTAATCAAGCAAGTTGCAGACGAACAGAAAAAAAAAAAAAAAAAAAAAGAAAGAAAGAAAGAAAAGAAGAAGAAGAATATAGGAGACTGTTATTGATAGATCTTAAATCACTCTTTGCCTCTTGAAAACTTGCAGATGTCCATTTTGATTTTGAATCACCACAAATCAAAGTTCTGAAAATACCCAATCCTATCCACATATCCAAGAGTCCAATCCCACTGAAAACCCTTTATGTACTTGGCAATTTTTATATATAATGATTCTAAACAAATTATTATCCAAAATTGAGTAGAGCATTTTGCAGCTGAATATGAATTCCATTTTGCGCAAAAAAACAAAGGAGTATATAATCCGAAACTGAGCTCAAAAAGCTTGTCAAAGGAGGGTGACAAATGAAAAAACACATAGACGAAGAAAAGCAAGACAATTATACTGCAAGCAGTAGACTTACATGAAGCTAAACAATACAGTTCATAAAACCCCAACTATAAAGCTCAAAACGTAAAGAAACATGAAAAGCTAGAAGCTATTAAGAAACAGTGAAAAGTGACATTACATACATATTT